>CANUEX010034224.1:0-15632 GCA_948099535.1 Jatropha multifida | reverse complement strand
CTCTAAATATTCCTCAAATAATTCTCTTCTAAATATTATTTAACTCCACAAATTAATTAAATTAACTCCACAAAAATAATTCATCATTTATTCCTTAATATACTACACTAAAAATAGTATTCATTAGTTGCCGCAATTCTTCAAAAATATTCATGAAATATTTTCTATCCACCTAAATCATGCAAACATACTCCAAAAATATTAAATATAATATTAGACACACATAGTAATTTTTTTGGACCGTAATATACCAAGTCCCGGATTGATGGTACTATTCACAGACTAGTAAATCACTATTACTGACATTGAAAAATAGTCTGTTACATAAGCGGTCCCTTAATTAAGTTCATTAGTTCAAATATATATAGTTCTCCATTTTGGACCTAAGCGGTCCTCTAACTAAGCCCATCAATTTGGACATACATAGTTCTCTAGGTCGGACCTAAACGGTCCCTTAACTAAGTCCATCAGTTCGGACATACACAATTCTCTAGTTCACACCTAAGTGATCCTTTAACTAAGTCCATCATCAGTTTAGACATACTCAGTTCTCCAGTTCAAACCTAAGTGGTCCCTTAACTAGGTCCATCAGTTCGGACATACACAGTTTTCCAATTAGGACTTAAGCAATGCTTTAGCTAAGTCCATCAATTTGGACATACACAATTCTCTAGTTCGGACTTAAACGATTCATAAATAAGTCCATCACTTCGGACATTCTCATTTATCCAGTTTTGACTTAAGTAATCCATCAGCTTAGACCTAAGCAGTCCTCTAGTTCGAACCTAAGCAGTCCACTAGCTCGAACTTAAGAAGTCCATTAGTTCAAACTTGAGCAGTCCTCTAATTCGACTCGAACTCAAGTAGTTCTCCAATTTGGCCTGGACTTAAGTGGTCCTCCAATTTTGCTCAAACTTAAGCAGTCCTTCAATTTTGCTTAGACTTAAGCAATCCTCTAGTTCAGCTCTGAATCAAGCAGTCCTCTAGTTTAGCTTAGACTTAAGTAGTCCTATAATTTGGCTTGGACTTAAGCAGTCCTCCAGTTCGGCTTAGACTTAAGCAGTCCTTCAATTAAAACACTCCTCTTAGCCCACAAAATTTTGAGTTAAAGCAACTTAAAAACTAATTTACACATAGGGATGATAATGAGAACTCTAATTAATAGATAAACTACTGATAATATAAAATAATAAAATATATAAAAGAATAATATAAAAAGATATTAGACTCCTAAATGAACTCTAATTAACAAATAAACTAGGATTCTTACTTATAAGTATCGCTTTATCAATATAAATATTCCCAATTAAGCTTATAAGGGGTCAATTCACGATTCACTCAATCTTGAGAGTTTAACAGTAACAATATCTCTCTTCTTTTGAAAAGTTCTTTTGATGCTAAATAGCATTTAAAGGTGTATAAAGTATCTTTTTATCACTATGCTTTTGTTCAGTATGCAGTGAGTTGATTATGAGGCAGTGCAATTCTTTTACAGAAAATCTAATGGATCTTAACATATGAACAAAGTTTTATTTTATAGGGTATATTTTTCCACCTCGGGGAGTGAGGGCTGCTATGGAAATGAAGGTAGAATCTTTAAAACATTACATGAGAGAAATTATTTACATTTTTGTTTAACTTGGAACAATGTTTTTATGAATAAAGTAGGCATGTCAATATAAAATATGTATTTTAAGAGTTGTATATTTAAAAAAATTATAAATATATATTATATTAAAGATAAGTTGCAGAGTTAAAATCAGTTTTCCACTCTAAGATATCTATTGTAATTGATATATATATATATCTTTTTGGATTAAGGATATAAGGTATATAAAAGGCTAAATTTGGAGCAATGTTTTTATGAATAAAGTAAGTATGTCAATATAAAATACTTTCTCCGTCCCATTTTGTTTACTTATTATTCCTTTTTTGGATGTTCTAAAATATTTATAAAATTTCTAAATTTAGATACATAAACAATTATTTTTCTGATGGTCATCTTTGTCAAACCATGTAAACAAAATGAACAAAAGGAGTATGTACTTTAAGAGTGGAATATTAAGAAAAATTTGCAAGTGTATATCATATTAAAAAAATTGCAAATACTTGTCATATCAAACTTTTTATTTTAAATGATAAAAACATCATAATAGAATTAATAAATGACAATCAATAATTAAAATGATAAAGATATTTTAATAAGAATTAATTAAAAATGATAATTACAATTTACATGACAATAAATAAAGGAGCATTAAATGCCAAATGTAAACTTATAACGCCCGGTGGAAGTCTAGAGGGAGAATATGCCCAATGTATGGGTGTCAAAATGGGTATGAAACGCAAATACGATTAGCCTAATAAATGAAATAAACAGATTAAAATTGAGGTTAAATGAGTTTGTGTTATAAACAGGTCATCTATTTATGACACAAATAAAAAACGTGTAGTTTCACAGGTTAACACGTGAATTAGGCGAGTGACCCGTTTATTTAAGGGTAAAATGGTAATTTTAATGTTAGATATAAAGAATCTAAATAAAACTCTATTTAAATTATATTATTGTATTACTTTTTTTTTATTTTAGTTATGAATCTCGAACAATCTAAGAATTTTGTATGAAAAATTATTTTTAAATATGATTTAAGTTGAATAGGTTAAAACTTAAAAAATATCATAAGCAAGTTAAGTGAGTCGTATTAGATCGATACAATCAACTTAACCTGTTTATGATAATAGGCAAGTTGAATGGATTATATACAGGTTAACACGACCCACTTAACCTACTTATGATATTAGACAGGTTACATGTGTGATGTTCATATCATCTTTCTAATTTTCGTATCATGTTTCATGTTGACAAATTTAACATGATTATTAAATGGATCGTGTCCATTTTGACCCTAATTGTATTGCTTGTTAGGCGAATTTATGTTTAACCCACAACACCCCTAACCACATGTCACTTCATAGGAAAAATATTAGGTCCTTAATCATCCTTAATTAGTCCATATTTCATCAAATTTGTCCTATAACTCGTCCAAAATTAGGAAAATATCACAAAGTCCTTTGAAAATGTCTCAAGACAGTTTATATAATTTGAAAAATACCCAAATCAGCCCATAGGTGCTTCGGTTTGCACAATTAGGGCGTAAATCACATTTTTAATTGATAAAACACCAAAATAAATATTATTAGTGACCAATGTCAATCAATAGATCATAAATCATCAAATAAAACACAACATAAATTTAAAGGACAGACATGGTTCGGTGCAGCACAAATTACACACTAAATCTTCACCACATAATTCAATAATCAATATATAGTATTATTCCAACATATTAATCAAGATTTTAAGTAAAAATAATTAAAATACACACATCAGTAAGGGGAAGCACTAGCTCCCTTGTTAAGACATAGCTTGCAAAATTTATTGAAATTTCATAAAATCATCCTAAGGCACAAATCATATGTCATATACTCATCAAGCATAAATTTTGACTCATTAAAATCATGCATTTAACTGTGATTTTGAAAATTAGATCGGAATGGTTGATTTGATTAAACCAAAAAGTGATCCCATTCGATTTGGACAATCAAACCACTTGGTTAAAAATCGCTAATAATATGTGGGGACCGAGTAAGAACCAACAAACCGGTTCAAGTAATTGCCACGATTCAACTCAAACTAGCAAAAAAAAAATCAAAGGGGACAGAAGATCGGAGCACGTGGCTTGATCTGTAATTGGAAGGTTGCTGGAACACCTTTGCCTGAAGCATCTCGGCAAGCTGCTTCACTTGTGCCGATGGTGAGAATCACTGCCTGGTGGTCAGACTCTACCCGGCGATCGAACTTTTGGCTTGTGTTTGAAATTTTCTTATTCATTCTCACGAGAATTCGCTCTTTCTTTAATTGTGATAGATTTGCATTAAAGGAGATGAGCTATCATTGGCTCATCCCTCTCCTTAACTAAGTGGTTTTCACTATTACTATAAAATAGATATATATGCAACCCTAACAAGCCATTTGAGTTATTGTTTGTTTTTTCAAACAGTTCTTAGATTTGTATTTTTGGATATAGATTGAGTTATTTTTGTCCAAATTTTAGAATTTATTATTGTCTATATCTTGAAATTTTGTTCTCACATCTAGTTGCAAGTTATTTTACCATTATAGTAATTTTGTTTATATTGTTTTATTATTTGGATAGTTATGCAAAAAGTAGTGTAAATCTCCTTTCTAATAGAATGAAGAACTTTGAAAGTTATCATATCGAATTTGCAGAAATACCATGGAGTCAAACAATGGCCATGAACACTCACCAAGTGAACACCTGTGACACAATACTATATTCTAGATGTAATTTCCTCTGAATAAAATTTCTAATTTGATTTCTTCTTAATAAATAAAAAAATATACGTTCCATTTTTTAAGATAAAAAGTATGCATATTTTATTTCTTTATTTATCAATATCTCCCATTATAAGTATTATATTGTACTAGTCATTAACCGTATTTCATGCAAGAAATATTTATATGTTGTTTGAATAATTATTATTTTTAAAATATTTTAATTTACAATGTATAAATTTTAAAAGATAATTAATCCCTAATCTCTTACATTATGCATGCATAATTATAGAAATTATAGTACAATCTAAAACAATCATGTATCCTGAATTTTATTTGATAAACTAAAAAAAAAAAGAATAATAGATATGGAAAACTATTTTAAATAAATCTTAATTTTTAATTTTATATAAAACACTTATTCTATAATAACAAAAAGTACATAAAAGAAAAAAAATTCAAAACATAAGATATAGATGTTGATAATATAAATATCAATAATTTCTTTTAAAGAGTTTAGTAATTTTTAAAAGGAAATTATTAGATATAATTTCTTAATATTTTAGATAATAAATTAAATATTAAATAATAATATCAATATTTTAAATATAAGTGATTAAAATATTTGAACTTTTTAATATATTAAAATTTATTTTTTATTTAAATAAAATAGAAAACAATTCTATAATTCTTTATTTTTTAATTTTTTTCATGCTTCCAACCCTCTGATGTAATTAAAACAGCATAAAAAATATTTAAATGCCAACATATAGTTAAGAGACGATCCCAGCAACATGTTGCAAAACAATATATCAATTTACTTAGTGTATATAGCAAAATTCACATTAATTATAAATTTAAATTCAACAAAGCAATCAAAACCTATTATATACTTTTTCTTACTTAGTGTGTGTGTATATATACACACTAAAGTTCAACTGAAATTTACTGTTCATAAAAACAGTGAATCACCTTTTATAACCTTAGTATCTAACCGAAATTTACTGTTAAGGGTGAAAACTTTTTAATAATAATTTTTTTAAACAATAAAACGGAATCTATTGTTTTGCTATTCCAACAATCTTTTCTGCTCCTTTTGTCTTCTGCCTGGTTCCAAATTTCTTTCTTTCTTTTCTTAATTCTTTTTGTTTTTTTTTTTTCATTTCTCAATGCATTATTTGTATATACTAAAATGAATAAAAACACTGTTCTATAAATAATGTAATGACAATTAAATCAATATTTTTTCATCATTTCTATCCTACCATTTTAGTTTTAAAATTACATAATTAACTCATTAATTAAACAGTATTTTCTATATAAAATCATATTATTTTTCATATTTTTTCCAATTTATCCTTACCATTGTCGATTAATTTTTTTCTATCTTTTTTCTTTATTTTAAATAATGATATTTTGCGTCTTTTGATTACAAATAATATTAAAGGAACAGTATTTTCTTATCGTTGTCCGTAAGATTCTTATAATTTTTTTTTTGCAATTCCTATTTTATTATCATTGTTTTTACAATTTGTCGCTTTATTTTTCTTATTTTGTATATTTTCAATTTAAATAAGTAAGAATATAAAGAACAAACATTTTCAAATTAAAAAGAAATCTAGCTAGATTTTAAAGTTTTAATTGAATTATGTCATATGCTTAGATTAGATTAGGTTTAAAAAATTAACAATTATTACTATTACATATTAAATATCAAATTAAAAAAATTAGTCAATCAAAATATAGAAAAATAAAGAAAAAAATTAAAAAAAGAAAAATGGAATGCTAAACAAACTTAATTCCTTAAAACGCGTGGCAGTTCAGATCTGGAATAAGAAAATACTCATAAATACTGTTCGTGAAAATATATTATTATTATACTTTATTTTATTATTGCCTTTGTGTGTAGTTGGATTGTTATTTTATTTTATTATTATACTTTCTAAAATAAATTAGAATTTTTTTTATTATTATAATTAGTTAAAATTTTTTATTAAATTGGATTTTATATTTATATATATTGAGCTTATACAAGTTAAAAGGATGTAATTTTCTTATTTTTTATAAAAATTATTTCATATTTAAATATCATATATTTTTTCCTATATTTTTTATACAAAATATATTTAAAAATAACATATATAAAAATTCGATTGAATTGTATTTAATCAAGGTGAACCATTCGATCCAATGACCTCTGCCTTCACTAGCTCAATGACCAGTCCGACTTTCAAAATATTATATTTGACATCCAAAGTAAAATTCTAAATATTCCAAAATTGAAAAAAATGAATTATCTGTACACTGACCTTAAATTGGTGCCTAATAACCTCAAACCAGGCCTTCATAGGCTCTGTGCCTTTACCCTTGAAGATGAAACCTTTTAAGAAAAGAAAAATTTAAGATAAATACGTAGACTTAATAGAATGAAATCTAAATGCACGAATAAAATGAATAAATGCATGAGAATTTATTTCTAGACTTAATTTAAAAAATCACTAAAATTTTAACTGAGAGAGAAAGAGATAGAATAGGTTTAATAAAAGAAAACTTATAAAAATATTGAGAATCCAAGTCCAGATGAAAGAAACCATCTCCTTAGCTTAGATATTCAAAGTTTCTTGCTTGAACTTGCTTAAAAAAATGGAGTGTTAGTGTATGTTGCGAAGAAAATGAAAAAGAGAGAGGAAGAGAGAGATGGGCGACTACATGAGGAAGAAAAAGATGTTGCCAACTTGTAAGATTATGTTCTAGAAGGTTTGTTAATTTCCCCAGATGAATTGTGGATATTAGATCTTAAAATCTCATCCAAAGACCCATTTGATTCGTTAATGGCAAAGTGGTAATTTATTGTTGTGTAGAGAATTTTGTTTTGGTCAACTCATCTCACAAACATTATTGTTGTGTAGAGAATTTTGATTTGGTCAACTCATCTCACAAACAGAGTGTAACAGTCCATTTTTCAGAGTCTTTTATAGTGTCGGTAATAGTGATTTATCGGTCTGTGAATAGTACCATCGATCCGGGACTTGATATTATTTCGGTCCGAAAAAAATTACTATATGTGTCTAATATTTTATTTAATATTTTTGGAGCATGTTTGCATGATTTAAGTGGGTAGGAAATATTTTATGAATATTTTTGGAGAATTGCGGCAACTAATGAATATTATTTTTAGTGAGGTATATTAAGGAATAATTGAAAAATTATTTTTGTGGAGTTAATTTAATTAATTGGTGGAGTTAAATAATATTTGGAAGAGAGTTATTTGAAGAATATTTAGAGCCATTGGATGAGATTACTTAGGACTTGATCTTGGCCATTCATTTGGCATAAAATGAGGAAGCAAAGTTTGACTTTACTATTTAAATTTATCAACTAAGCAACAACTTCTCTTTCTTCTTCTTCTCCATCTCCATCTCCATGCCACTTCTTCTTCTCTTCTTCCTCCATTTTTCTTTCATTTTCTTACCTCCAATTACCACCAAACTACCTAATTAAACCAAAGAATTGTGATTAAACCTTAAGAATAAAGTAGTAGAAGTTGGAAATTGCGAATAAAGACTAAGAGAATTGAAGTTGCCATTGAAAAGGTAAGTTATGATTTTTGAGTTTTGTGATTTTATAAGTAGAATTCTAGGATTAGACATGAAATTAATGCATTAAGTCATGCTCAGTTCTTTTCCTACGTTAATTTTAGATTTTGATGGGATTTTCTCCTACTTTGAAGAGGTTGGAGAACCATCCTCAAAGAGAAGGCTAAGTAATAGAGTCTTCCAAGCTTGTTTAAGCTTAATTAAGAGGTTAGTGCAATAATACCTTCAATTTCCTTTTAATTTCTTTAAGTTGAAATTTTTAGGTTTTGATTGATTTTTGAGAATGTGTGTGACTTGAGTTGGGAAATTGTTGTTAGATGGCTTTAATGTGATTGTCCATGACTCTTAAGCATGGAAGAATGATTGGAAGGGAAAGAAAACATTCCTTTCCCCGTTAACTAAGAGTAGCTGAACCACTCATGGTGAAGGACATTTTATGTCCTTTGATTTTATGCTTAATTTGAACTTAGATGAGCTTGTTAGTAAGTAAATTGATGATGGTTTAAACCATTTTCTTGTATTTTAATGTTTAAGAGTTTTGTCAAAACTTAAAAAAGGTTTGAAAGTGAAAAAATGAGTTTTAAGGCTAAATGAATTAAGTAATAGTTTTTAATGTTTTAATTAAGTGTTTTTGGTTTGAAATATGATGTTTTATCAAAGGAAATTCATTTCCCTATTGGTGACCTAAAGAGGCCGAACCTCCTTTAATGGGTAAGGCATATTTTTATTTTCTTTAAATGTTGATTTTAAGGTGTTTTAAGCTATGTATATGGAGGTATTATGGAAGTAAGGTTTTACTTGAAATGTGAATTGATTTTGTTGGATTTTACAAGTTGTAAGTAAAGGAATTTTGAAATACTAAGTATTAAATTGTGAAATATTTTGCTAAGGGATTTGAATAAGAAATAAGGTTAATTATGGAAGAACGGTTTTGATTTGGACTGTACTATGCATGATTGACATGTGGTATGATGAGAAGTATTGCGACATGTGAGCATGCTCGAGTTATCAGCCCGTTCTGTTTGGTGGAGCTATGATCATATGCTAGGATTATCAGCACTTATAAATAGGCGGACGCACTTATTATTGTGGTTGTGCTTGCACAGGCCACGGTGGTGCTTTCATAGGCCACGATTGTGTGATTGGTGGGTGGTGCTTTCATAAGCCACGGTGGCGCTTTCACAGGCCACAATTGAATCTCCTTACATTCATTCGGTATTGATAGGAGCCTTAAAAGGAAAATGGAATTTTATTTCGTTAGAAAGAAATCGGAAATATATTAGTATTTGTGATATTTTCTTACTTATATTGAGTTTGGTATAAATTTTAAGGTGTGAATTTCCTTATGGTTTTTCAAAATATTTGGATTTAACTAGTACGTCTTCCATACTCAAAATATATTTGATTTGAGTTTTGTTACTTGGCATTTCTTGGTTATTTAAATTTATAATCTTTTAGCACCACTAAATCTTCCACTCAGAGCGTTGACTTTTACCACGCGCAGATTGTGAGCTGTGGGTGCTACGTGAAAACCAAAGGGGCAACATCATAGTAGAAGTATAGTTTTTAGGTAGTATATATATTAATATAAATTATGGCATGTATAGACTTATAGTAACAATATTGGGTTTGTAAATATTGAGAATGTAAATAATGAGATTTGTGGATATTTAAGTATCATTATTTGATTATATGTGTGGTGTATGAATTGTGATATATATATATTTGGAATGAATGGTGAATTATATATTTATTTAAAATTTAATTGTAAATTTTCACCAATGAGAATTGGCGAAAAATAATATTTTATGCCGCGAACCGAATCGAAAACCGAATTTAAATAGTCTAACTCAGTCGAAATATCCTTAAATCAAATGGAATTAGGCGAAATCATTGGGTTAGACCAAATCGGTTCAAATTCAACTGAAACCATTTAATTAAAATAAATAAATAATAAAATAATAAAAAATAAAAAATAAATTAAATTAATAAATTAAAAAAAAAAAAAAAACTTCTTTTCTCTCTCCCCGACATCTTCTTCTCCCTCCCGTTTTCTCTCTCGCGCAGCAGCCTCCTCTCTCCTCTTCCACGTTCTCCGGCCAGTGTCTGCGACGATCAAACACAACCAAGGCATGAGCTCAACGAGAGCAGCTCAGTGGTGGTCTTGGATCGTGAAGTTGAAGTCGCTGATGGGAGATATCGCGACTTGAAGCTTTCGACATGCTGCAATGGAGTTTTTCGGTGATTTGAGCCATTTTCAGCAACTCCAGGCCATGAGGTGTCACCAATCGACGCCCCTTGACCACGCAAACGTTTCCCCTCCTTCAATTTCGGTGATGAAGCTCTTTTGGTGAAACCACCATTGAAGTTGGCGTGGAGGTGGCTGCCAAGCCTGTTATGGCCAACTAGAGGGTTGATCTCGACAAATTGATCACCGATTCTAAATCCCCATAGAATTTCGAACATTTTGATGTAAAGATCACCCAATTCTGGGCAAGTTCGATTTTCCGGCCACCATGCACGGCGGCGCAGGCGGCGGTCCGGTGACCGGCCGGCGGCGGTCCGGCGAGACCTCCAAAAACACAGAATGCTGCATTTCGCGTGCTGAACACGAATCCGAAGTCCGATTTTCAATCGGTTGAAGAAGCTCAATAAACTGTTGTGAAAGCTTGGTTGATCTATGGAAATCAACTTCTTGCTTTTAGGTGAGTAATAATATATAATGCTTTACCAAATTCATTACTGCATAATCATCTTATGCATTGTGTTTATTATTTCTAAATTATTGCATACATAGTATGTGAATGAATACTTGTGCAATGATAATTACTGAGAACAATTGGTTGTATATGATGATATGTGATTGTGGTGTGGGAGTTAGAATGAGGTGAATCACCTGGGTTGAGAGCACGGGCATGGTGAGAATGCCGTCAGTGGGCCATAAGTGGTGGGAGTGGCGCCCCCCCTTGTGCACTCTGGATGATGACACGTGTTATGAAAAAATATTTTTACAAAGAAAACTATTTTGCGAAAAATGTTTTATCTGATTATGGTTTTGCCCGACTGGGGGTGGGCTCCCTGGGTGCACAAGCCACAGGACCATGGAATCACACGATGTGATATGATGGATATTAAAGCATGCTTGGGGAGAGCATGGTCCTGTTATGGTGATTTCACTGACTAACAACCACTTAATGTTCATATGGTTGCAGTTGTTTGTGGGTGATATGTTTGTCATTGTGTGAATGGAGAATGTCCATTTAGAATGCCTTAAGTATCATTTGTGTGAATATGTGGGTTTGGTATTATATGTTATTATTCACTGAGTTTTATACTCACCCCTTTCCCCCTTTATCCCTTATGTTGTTTCAGGAAATGATGAATCAGCTTTAGTTTTCTTTCTTTTGAAGTTATTTAAAGAAATATGTAAATGTATAAGATAGAATTATTTAGAATTCTTTGTAGTAATACAGTAGTAGAAAATCCGCAGTTATGTTAAGATTTATGATTGTAATAATAATAATGTTAAGTGTATGTAAAATTTTATGGGAATGATTGAGTTGAATGAAGTAAGGCCTTGTGATAGTTTGAATCACGAAAAAATATAATGGGCCAACTTGTAGAATATTTTCATATAATTGTGGTGTTGAAATCAGAGATTAGGCTTACTACGGGCCTCGGGGGCCTTAAGCTTACCTAGGTCCTAGTGCCTGTCCGGCCCATGGAAACGGGTCGTGACATCTTTGGTCTCTCCACTGTCTCAGAAACCAGCCTCTGAATCCTAGTACCATAACCCTCACTATGGCCCCTACCTCTGCCTCTCTGAACATAGGGAGTTGGCCTCCCAACCTGGTGAGTTGGAATAGTCACTGTCATAGGGCAATCCCTGATCATATGCTCGGTGGATCCATATCTAAAGCAAGCTCTTATAACTCCCCAACACACTCCAACATGTCTCCTACCACACTGAGTACAAGTCGGTAGACCTGGCCTTGCAGTACCTTCGCCACTAGCAACAGATGTAGCCGGAGGAGCAGACCTCGTAAATGTACCCCGACCAATTGTCTGACTCGATCTAACCCCCATCTGCAGTCCACCTCTAAACCTCTTACTACCGAATTGGACTTTAGAAGTCAGTCTAGACGTACACACTCTAGAATCTCCTATGTTGACCACCTTGATGGGTCCTCTGAACTCTAGACTGTCTCTCACCCTAGATAATCTCAAGCTCTGTAGCGGCCTTCACCAATGAAGCTAGTGTGGTGTGGGGCTGGGATGTCCAAAGCATCCTATACTCATCCAACACTCCCTTCCTAAACTGCTTACACCGATCTACCTCAGTAGGGATCAACTTAGCGGCATACCTACTCAACCGCAGAAACTCTCGCTCATACTCTGATACGGTCATCTGACCCTGTCTGAGCTCTAGAAACTCCGCTATCCTCTGATCAGTGTACAACTCCCCCACATACTTCTCCCAAAACTAAGAGAGAAAGAAATCCCAAGTAACATCTTCAGCTCTCGCTGTTTTAACCATAGATTCCCACCACAAATAAGCCTCCTCCTTCAGCAAAGAGACAGCACATAACAGTTTATCTCGTGGAGTACACTGCATTTGGTCCAAGACCCTCTCCGTGGCTTGGAGCCAAAACTCTACTGCAGAAGGGTCATCATCCCTTCGACCCATAAAATCCTCAACATGGTACTTCCTCAGTCTCTCTATCGGGGTCGGTGCAACTGGAGCTTGGAGAACTATCCCCGTAGCCTGCCTCAATGCAGCTACCAACTGCTGAACAAGATCACCTTGATTCAGCCCTGCAGGACCCGCACCAGCCTGCCCCCGCAGCTGAGGTGCACTCTACATCTGTAACACCCTCTGCCTAATTCTAGAGAACCAGAAAGCGGATGCCACATTCGGTGCCGGAGCACCGTCCTATTCTACTAATTATCTCCAAAATACATATTAGAAGTAGTTATGTTTCCTTAAACTAAAATATAAAATATAGTTTTAGGGGAAATCTTATGGAAAATAAAATTTAAGAATAAAATAAAATTTCACGAGAGTTTCCCTTAAAAATTAACTTGCCACATAAAGAAAATATGCACACTTCCAATATAATTTCTCCATACCCCAAAACTCCAATTTTATACAAAATGGCACAAGCACTTCTAGATTTTTCATCCATTTTACTAAAGTCCTCTCATCAATATTATAGTCCATTTATTTCAAGAATTATATACCATTTAACATACACCACACATAAAAATCAAGAATTAATATTTAATCGGCCGCCGATTTCATTAAATATAATCTCAATATTTACAACCTCCAAAATAGGTTATATTAAGTTTATACATGCCATAATCCACATTCAAGTACATATCCTACCAAAAATTAAGACTACTCTCTAATGCTTCACCTCCGATCTTCAGGTAGCATCCACCGTTCACAACCTGCGCGTGATAAAAATCAACGCGCTGAGCAGAAGACTCAGTGGTGCTAAACAACTTAAAATTTAAAATAGCCATGCAATAAATCACAACAACTTTTAAAACAAAATATTCAAATCATAAAATATATCAAGCACCGAAAATGTGCTAATTAAATCCAAATATTTTGGAAAAACATAAAAAAATCCACATCTCATAAATTTATACTAAACTCAGTATAATTTAGAAAATATCACAATATCATTATGTTTCCGGTTTCTTAAAATGAGATAAAAATTCCATTTTTACTTTATTAAGGCTCATACCAACACCAAAAGAATGTAAACAGATTCGATCGTGGCCTGTGGAAGCGCCACCTACCAAACACACAGTCGTGGCCTATGAAAGCACCACCCACCAATCTCACACTCGTGGCCTATGGAAGCACCACACGTGGCCTGTGCGAATGTGCAAGCACTACCACAATAATAAGCGCATCTGCCTATTTATAAGAGATGATAACGCTAGCATAGGATCATAGCTCTACCAAATATAATGAGCTAATAACCCAAGCATGCTCACATATCACAAAACATCTCATCATACCACATATCAATCAAGTATAGTAGAGCCAAAATAATTCCCTTCTTTCACAAATAATTCTCATTTCTCATCCACCATTTCTTATTCAAAATCTTTTCATAATTAACACCTTTTATTTCAAAATACTTCTACTTACAACTTATAAAATCCAACTAAATTAATTCATATTTCAAACAACAACCACACCTTTATATTATCACCATTAAAAATACTAATTATTAACTTAAAATCACTTCTCCAAAAACATTAAATTCTTTTCTTTGATTACTCAACCATAAAATTTATTTTTTTCCATTTCAAAACCTACTTTAAGTCATGAAATTTAATTACACATTGAAATTCAAATTGAATCTTAAAACCACCACCAAATTACTTAATAATAAGCTCATTTAAAATAAAATCAAGCTTGAAAATCAAGAAAATCAAATTGCCCTTCACCCATCAATGGTTCGGTCTTTACTCAAATTCAAAGGGGAATAGTTTCTTTTCCAAATTCATTTCATAAATCATGAGAAAACACATTTCTAAACTCATCCATGATCAAAGGAACACAAATCAACAACAAAAACTCAAACCCTTCCTTTAAGGAAGGTTCGGCCAACATTTAAAGAAGAGGGAGAGAAGGCTCCTCTTCTCATTCAAGCATTCCTTCATACCTTTAAATCATGGAATAACACATTTAAACCATCAAACATCAATTCCCCAACTCAATTCTCATACATTCTCAAAAATCAATTAAAACCTAAAGTTCACAACTTTGAGAAATTGAAGATATTAATGCACTAACCTCTTAATTAAGCTTTAAACAAGCTTAAAAGCTCCAATCCCTTGCCTTCTCCTTGCCTCTTGAAGATGGCTCACCAATTTCTTCAAAGTAGGAATATATTCACATTAACATCAAAATTAACAAAGAAAAGAAATGGAGCATGATTTAATGCATTTATAGCATGCCTAATCCTTGAATTCTACCCATTAAATCATAAAATCCAAATTTCACAACTTACCTCTTTCAATGGTGAAACAACCCATTAATTTATTTTTAAATGAATTTTTATTTAAAATTTAATTGTAAATTTTCACCAATGAGAATTGGCCAAAAATAATATTTTATACTGCGAACCGAATCGAAAACCGAATTTAAATAGTCTAACTCAGTTGAAAAATCCTTAAATCAAATGAAAATAGGCTAAATCATTGGGTTAGACCAAATCAGTTCAAATCGAACCGAAATCATTTAATTAAAATAAATAATAATAATAATAATAATAAAAAATCAGAAAATTTCCCTCTCTCCTTCCTCTCCCTCTCTCCCGTTCACCTCTCCCTCCCGTTTTCTCTCTCGCGCTACAGCCCTCTCTCCCTCTCCGCTTCCGTTTCCGGCCACTGTCCGACTGAAGCAACGCAGCGAGGGCCTCTCTCCAACAACGCTTGATCTGCTTCCAGCCTTCCTCTCCTCTCCTCCGATTTCTCTCCCTCTCCGTTCGCGATCGCAGCAGCTTCCATTCTGTTTTCCAGCCAAATCGGGCTAATCCGGCGGCGTGAGGCTCCAAGGAGGGTAGCGATCGACTCCTCTCTCCCAGCTGAGTTTTTCCCCTCCTTCAATTTCGGTGATGAAGCTCTTTTGGTGAAACCACCATTGAAGGTGG
>CANUEX010034193.1:0-12779 GCA_948099535.1 Jatropha multifida | reverse complement strand
GCATATGATCATAGTTTCCACATAACAGAATGGCCTGATAAGCCGAGCATGCTCATAAACAGAATAAACCTCATCCTACTAAATTTCAATCATACATACTTGAACACAAAATCATATCCATTTCTTAACAGATAATCTTATTTTTCATACATAATTTCTTAGCAAAACCTTTCACAATTGCTTAGTTATTAATATAAAATTTCTTAACCTACAATTTCATTAAAATGCTAAATTCATACTTATCAAAATCAAATCTTTCCTTTTTAAAAATATATACTTAAAATACAATTCAAAACTACTTAATTAAAACTTAAAATTATTACGTATAATCAAATGACAATAAATCCCTTCTTTCACTTTTTCAAAGCATTCTTTAAGTTGTGTAAAATTCATTATAAGTTTAAAACCAAATATATTAAATACTATTCAAAAATATACTTATCAAACATCAAATTATAAGTAAAATTAAACATAAAAATCAAGGGAACTCAAGCCCCTTTCCCCCATTATGCTTCGGCCTCTCTTGCTAATGAAGGGGAAAGATTTTCTTTTCAAATTAACCACATTTTCCATACTTAAGTATCAAAACTTACATTTTTGAAACATGTACTTAACTTAAACTTATTTTTCTTAATTTCTTTAAAACTTACAACTTGTAAAGTTCATCAAAACCTACTCATGTTCCAACCAAAAACCATTCTTTCACAATACACTTATATACATAGCTTAAGAATACTTAAAAATCAACATTTAGAGAAACAAAGACATGCCTTACCACCTTAGGGTGGTTTAGCCTCTTTAGGGGCATAAAGGGGAAGGAGTTTCCTTCAACCCAATACCATCTTTTAAGCCGAAAAATACTTAATCAAAACATTAAAATCATTACTTAAAAACATTTAGTCTTAAAACATATCTTTTACACTTTCAAACTTTCTTTAAGTCTTGGAAAAATACTTAAACATTGAAATACAAGAAAGAGGTTTTAACCATCTTTAATTTACTTATCAATTAACTCATTAAAGTCCAATTCAAGCGTAAAAATCAAAGTAAGCTCAAGGCCCTTCACCCATTAAGGTTCGGCCAAGTGTAGGGGAAGGAGAAGGGGATGTCCCTCTTCCCATTGAAGCATTTCATCATGCTTAGGAAACATGGAATATAAAAACTACCAATTAAGCAATTCCCCAACAAAATCATAAGGAACTCAAAATTTATTCAAATCCTAAAAATTTGAAACTTAAAGAAAATGAAAGGGGAAGTGTAATATTATTGCACTAACCTTATAAAACAAGCTCAATTGAGCTTAGAAAGCCTCACTTGAGCTTTCTCCTTTACTTTAGAGGAGGGTTCTCCAACTTCTTCAAAGTAGGAAAAATCAACATTAAAATTAAGAAATGACGAAAGGAGAATATGGAGGATGATTTAAAGCATCAACTACAAGTCTAAGCTATGATTTCACTAATTAATTCACAAAATCCAAATTTCAAAACTTACTTGAATTGTAGCTTTTCTCCAAAAGTCTTAGTTTCAATCTCCAATTCTTACTCCTTTAGCTTAGTTCTTAAGGTTTAATCATTAATCTATGGATTAATTAGGTGATTTGGTGTATTTTGGAGGTAGAGAAATTGAAGAAAATGGAGGAGAGAAAGAGAGAGAGAAAGTGGCGTTGGATGAAGAAGGAGAAGATTGAATAGTGTTTTAATAAGTTGTAGATTTTAAGTAGCAAAATCAAACTTGGCTACCCAATTTTATGTCAAATGAATGGCTAGGATTAAGTCTCTAGTATTCTCATCCAAGGGCTCTAAATATTCACCAAATAATTCTCCTCTAATTATTATTTAACTCCACCAATTTACTAAATTAACTCCATAAAAATAATTCCTCAATTTTTCCTTAATATACCACACTAGAAAATACTATTCATTAAATATTTAAATGCTCCAAAAATATTCATGGAATATTTTCTACCCACCTAAATCATATAAACATACTCCAAATATATTAAATAAAATATAAAGCATCAATAGTAATTTTTTTCGGACCGAAATAATACAAAGTTCTGGACTGATCTTACTATTCACAGGCCGATAAACTACTTTTCACCAGTGATTTATTACTTACTTAATCATGAACAATTTATATCTTAACTTTTAATTAATTAAGACTAATCACATAAAGTCTAATTAACTCCACAAATATTAATTATGATCAATATCATTATCGGGTCCAAATAAAATATTATTCCTCTCTCGGGTGACACCATTCATGACCCATCCAAATAATACTATTTTAAGATCCCAAATTTTGGGGCGTTATTGGAGCAGTAATAGTTGATGAGTGCATATTCTTATTTTGAACAAATTAAGAGTTTAAGTATTGATATGAGGCTTCTCCTTGTCAATGACCAACTAAAGGATGGTGCCAATGAGCATTTACTGTCTCTGCTTGATCGCCACATCATTTTGTACTTGAATGATTATGGTTGTGGGAGAAATTACTATCAATAAAAAGCAACCTACAAGGTGAAGAATCATTTATAGAATGTCATTCTTAAAGATGTTGTAAACCATTTCTTGATCAAATAACAAGAGACCGCAGACCATGGCAAATGTGGGCCTTGGTGGTCGCATTCATCTTGATAAGATAAAGTTGGAAAATTGAAGCCATCAAAGGTGATCATCGAATTTCAAATGCAAACATTATTTGGATTAGTCCAAATACAACTACTTGGATAAGAAACTCATCCAAGACTCTACAAGTAGAAGCTTCTATGGATTCCATTCAAGCTTCCAACTCATTGCACTTATCAGAAAATAGCTTTTGCAACTTAGAAAGAGATTGCTCATCTAATAAACTATAGATTGGAATAGCTTCAACTGTGGATATTTCCTTATGAACTTTTAAACCATGCTTTATTTCTCAAAGACATCACTTTTCATCCCTTCTAAGGAGGATTCAAGTACTTTCTTTCTTGAAGTCACCTTGCTATTTATTCCTCAATTTTGATAAGTTCATCCTCTATAGATGAAGAACTGTCAATGAATTCTTTCTCAACACTCAAAGAATCATCCAATTGCCCTCTTAACTTCTCTAGTATCTTTAGCTGAAATTTTGACGAAATGCTTGAAGAAAATGATGATTTTAGCTTCAAGAAATCATTTGCAAGTTGAAGGTATCCTGTGAATTGCTCTCTTAGGACAGTGGTATGAAATCCTTCTCCTTTTTTAAGACCATAAAAAATTATATGAGCTTGCTCAGCAAGAGAAGGAACATGTGATGTAGGAGTTCGACCAATTTTAGCTCTTAACCCTTTCCATGTCATTACTGAAACTTTACGATGACAATCAGTCATAAAATCATTACCACAAAATGCAAACATTTTAGAAGTAGCATGACAACTTGCTTCTTTTGTTTGATGAGCATCTTGCTATTTTTCTTAATAATGACCAGTGCTAAATTCTTTTAATAGAGGATTCACATTAAGATCCTTTGAAGTAATTAAAGGGAGATCTTAAGTAGCTAGCCCAAGTATAGAACTCAAGTTATCTAAAGGCAACGCGCAAGGTCCATCATCACAAATCGCATTGTTGAAGCCTAATAACAATAATTAATTTACGAAATAAAGTTGAAAAATCATGAAGTTAAAAAGAGAAGGAAAAAAGAAAATTTTATTGGATCATCAGGATCATAAAATTGTTATGGTGATGAAGCTTGATTATTTCATTTCACTTTCTTCCAACAATGGTTAGAATTGTTCTTCTCTTCATTTGAAAGAGATAAATTAATCATGACTCTTCTAGAAAGTTTTTTACTAGAGTGAGAATTCAATATATCTTAACCTATTTTTGAAGTTGTTGCAACTTGAGTGGAGATGTCATTATTTGAAGGATTCGATTCATCACTAGCTTCTACAAAGGAATCTTTCTTTGTGGAACTGCTAGCTACCTTTTCTTTAGAAGGATTATCAACCACTTATGATTTTATCTTCAACATAATTGGTGCCTCTCTCTCATCTTTCTCAATAATAAATTCTTGGGGAGGATTTAAAGGAACACATCCGCCCTTCTCAACATCTGAATTCTTCAAACTCAAAGGCTTTGAAGATTTCAATAATTTTGGCATTGGTCTTAAATTTAGCATCTCATCTTAAGGAAAAGCTTTCGAGCATTCCACTTTCCACTAATACTTATATGATTTAGTACGTGAAAAAAAACATCAAGTTTCACTGAAGGAACAATTAGTTTAGCACCACTAGCAAGATGACCACAAGATTCCAAAAGTTGTATGAATGTCTCTAAAGATACTTTTCAGGTCAGGTTTGAGGCTTTTGATGTTTTGGTGTGCTCAAGTCAGGTTTGAGGCTTTGGTAAAGTTGAAAGCAATGCACAAGCCGAGATTTGAAGGCATGACTCGAGCATTGCGCCTAGTTTGGGAAATGGAGGTGCTTGGGTCTATTTTAAGGCTTTTTGAATAATTCAAGCATGCTTAGGTCAAATTTTCAGGCTTTGGTGATAATATTGCCTTCTGAGATAATTTGAGGGTGCTCAAGTTTATTTTGAGGCTTTTTGATAATCTGGGGTGCTCAGGCTGGGTTTGAGGCTTTTGGTAATTTGAGGTGCTCAAGTTAGATTCACGACTTTTGGTATTTTGGTGTGCTCAGGTCAGGTTTGAGGCTTTCTGGTATCTAGGGTGCTCAGATCAGGTTTGAGGCTTTAGTAGAGTTGGAAGTAATTCACAAGCCAAGATTTAAAGGCATGACTCGGGCATTGCCCCCAGTTTGGGAAATGGAGGCGCTTACATCTATTTTAAGGCTTTTTGAATAATCTGAGGGTGCTCAGGTCAGGTTTTGAGGCTTTGGTGACAATCTTGGCTTCTAAGATAATCTAAGGGTGCTCAGGTCTACTTTAAGGCTTTTGGATAATCTAGGGTGCTGAGGTCGGATTTGAGGCTTTTAGTATAATCTTAGGGTGCTTAGGTCAGGTTTGAGGCTTTTGGATAAGAGGAAGCAATGCATGAGCCAAGATTTGATGGCATGACTCGGACATTGCCCCCAGTTTGGGAAAAGAGGGTGCTTAGGTCTTATCTAAGGCTTTCTGGTGCTCAGGTCAAGTTTGAGGCTTTTTGGTGTTTGAGGATCTGAGGTTCTCAGGTCGGTTTTGAGGCTCTAGGTATCTATGGTGCTTAGGTCTATTTTGAGGCTTTTTGGTATTTTTAGGAGAAGCTGAAAGTAATGCACAAGCCAAGATTTGAGGGCATGACTTAGGCATTGCCCCCGGTTTGGTAAATGGAAGTGCTTAGGTCTAATCTAGGGCTTTCTAGTTTGGTGAGGTGCTCAAGTTGGTTTTGAAGCTTTGGGTATCTGTGGTGCTCAGGTTTGTTGTGAGGCTTTTTGGTAATGTAAGGTGCTTGGGTCCAGTTTAAGGCTTTGGTAATAGGTCAGATGTATTTCCTCTGATAAGGATTAGTGTTTGGTTACCACTGTATTAGGTTTAGGATACCGTGGATTAGTCTGTTTGTTACCACTAGATTGGGTTTAGGATACCACTAGATTGATCTATTTGTTACCACTAGATTGGTCTGTTTGTTACCACCGGATTGGTCACTGTTTGTTCAGTCTCCTGGTCCATAATATGTAATGCGTGAATACAGGAATGTTATGCTAAAATGGTTTCATGATGGAGGGTGCATATAACTCTAGGGATTGGATCTAGGGGCATTACATGCTTTTGGTGGATTGGTTTGAGGGTCCCATATGCTTAAAGTTGGTATATACCTTGTCGTTTGACCATGTCGTATCAAATGGATCGATTGGTATGCCAAACCCGTTATCCTACCATAAGGAATAAAGGTGCGTAGGATAAGTGAGCAGCCTTCTCAACCTGAGACAGCTCTAAAGAAGATTGCCCCAAAGTGATAATGGCAACTCGGTTTGCTTGGTTCAAATGATAGGAAAGGATCCCAAATGATGCATCTGTATGTATGCAAGGTGATTTTCAATCAAACCCAAATTGGAGATCTAAAACCTACTCGATAGTCCTCTTACTACATTTTTTAGTTTAAAAAATATTTTAAAGGTCCCCAGCAGAGTCACCAGCCTGTAAGCCCCCCTCCCGGGCACCATGGGAAAGATCCATAATGGCAGAGTGTAACCGGATGGTCCCATTGATCGGTTTGTCACTGAAGAAATGGAAACATTTGAGACTGGTCGGAACCCTGTTGTGGTCCCTTTCCTGGTTCGTTTTAAGTATTAGCCCTATATGAGGCTAGTTGGTCTATTTAATTGATCTAATTATCAATTTTACCAATTTTAAGTCTCTATTTAACGATTAAGTGATGTCTGGTTTAGCTCTTTAGATCGCTTTGTGTGGTGTGTGAGAGTCACCATATTACTTTGTTTTTATTTTAGTGGAAAATATAAGGTAAAAACCCCATGATTGACTCTTTTTGTGTGCCACAATGGATAAAATGTACTAGCCTCGAATCATTGGCTTCAAGGACTAGGTTTTCGGGTTCATTACATGGATCACTGTTTGGGTTCAAGTTGAAAATCAAAATTATTGTTTTGTATGAATGTTAGATAATGAATGTTAGATTATCGATGCATGGGCATCCTCATAATGCATGCCAATATCAGAAATATAGTGCATTAAAAGTAAGCAGATATAAAGGATGTGTATTTTAGAGGGGAGCTTGACTCTAGCCTCGTTATCAAGGAGTTATAGGTCGTGCAACACATTTTCCCTAAGTCCCGACTGGTCAGTTAGGTTGGGGGGGGGGCGGTCCGCTTCCTAGGCTGAATCCTTAGGTATGCCTTCGTACCTCATTTGTATGAGGATTAGGGCGCATGAAGTTCTACCACTGATCAAGGTGGTAGGGCTTTGAAGGTGCCACTCTTAGAGTGGGCTGAATGGCTTGCCGGCTGATTTCGGGCTTAGTTTTGAAAACTGGACTGGGCTTAATTTGCCGGATGGACCAGACTTAAAGCATGCATAGTGCTGGCTAGACGAGGCTTAATAGTTGATAAGGTGCCGGATGGACCGAGCTTCCTCCGAATATAAGTTAAGGTAGGGCACGAGGACTCATATATTAGTCTTATAAGATTGTTAAATGATGAATTATTAATCAATCACTAGATTCGATTAATAATTAATCACCTAACTAGTAGCTTTGGCCTAAGGAAGGTCAAAGTGTAAATGAAGGTTGAAAGGATCGATTTTGAGAACTAAGTCGAGCTTAAAACTCAACTATAGAAGATGAGTAAAGTTAGACTCTCTGGTGTTAGAATCGTATAAGAGAAAATAAGAGTCATTGATGCTTGAAAAGCATTCAATCAAGCGACAAGAGGTGCAAAATGAGAGGGGGGAGTGTACCTTTTATAGGCAAAGGGGGGTGTAACGCCCTAACTTCAACCACCAGAGAAATTGTCCACTTTGGATCAAGCCGGTTCCATCCCATATTAGATCGGCAAGACCCGCACAGTTTTGTCTCACAGATGAAATGGGAACTTCCTAGGAGGTCACCCATCCTAGGATTTCTGTCAAGCGAGCACGTTTAACCTTAGAGTTCTTCCAACTCTCCAGCCATTCCACCAAAAGGCGCCTCTGATGATTAGTTACCCCCTTTTCAATATATGATCCGATTGGTTCATGTGTCCCGCATTCTACTACCCTAGTTAGCCTGCCATCCTAGAAGCTCGCTAGGAGCCCTACTTTACCCGCCCTTTTAGGATCGCTTTGCCAAGTCGAGATGTCACAGGCCCACCAGCTTCCACGTGGTTCATCCTCGAATCATTTATCTACTGGAGGGGGTCAGACTCTGATACCAAATTGTAACACCTTGACTCCAACCACCAGAGGAATTGTCCGCTTTGGATCAAGCCGATTCCATCCCATACTAGATCGACAAGACCCGCATGATTTTGTGCCGCGGGTGAAATGGAAACTTCCTAGGAGGTCACCCATCCTAGGATTTCTATTAAGCGAGCACGCTAAACCCTAAAGTTCTTCCAACTCTCCAGCCATTCCACAAAAAGGCGTCTCTTATGATTAGTCACCCCCTTTTCGATATATGATCCGATTCATTCCTGTGTCCCGCATTCCACTACCTTAGCTAGTCTGCCATCCTACAAGCTCGCTAGGAGCCCTGCTTTACCCGTCCTCTTAGGATCGCTTTACCAAGTTGGGATGTCACAGGGGGTGGCTAAGCCAACCTGGTCAGCGCCGGGCACCCTTGTAACGGTGCTAGAAACCTCTTTTCTAGCCCCAGCAGGGATCCTTAGCTACAGCCTAAATGGCACCGTCGCCTGGGATGATCTGCGCCGCTGCCTGGCTGGGAGATGTCGATCAGGGAAAATGACCAATATGCCCCTCTCCTTTAGTTTTAGGGTTTCTAGGCTTCTAGGAGTCTGTTTAAGACCCAAATGACGTTCGATCGAGCTGATTCTTGCGCCATTGGAATCATGGTGGAGTTTCCTAGAACATGGTACTGAAATCATGGTTAACAATCACCAAAAAGCAACTTTCAAACAATGTAACTTACAAATTAAATATGCTTCGAATAATCACAATATAATTTATTGTATTCTTTTCATAGATTGTATGGTTTAATTTTTGTGAAAACTAAATAAAATCAATGCATTTACTATTAAAGTTTATGCATTTACTTTGAAATTGATGCGTTTGAAATTACTTTATGTTTATTTGCGTTTTCATTTGAGTGGAAATCACATGAATGATGCATTTGAGTTAGAGGCCTAATAATGACTATTTTGACTTTGGACAATATTGTTGGATTATATAGTAGTGTTTATGTTGTGTGTTATGACTTGAGATTTGATTATTTTATACTGAAGTGTTGTCAAAATTTTTTTAAAAATTGAATGGTTTAATTTTTGTGCAAACTAAATAAATCAATGCATTTGTTGTTAAAGATTATGGCTTTACTTTGAAATTGATGTGTTTGAAATTACTTTATGTTGATTTGTGTTTTTATTTGAGTGGAAATCAAATGAATGATACGTTTGATTTGGAGGCCTAATAATGGCCATTTTGACTTTGGAGAATGTTGTTGGATGATATATAAGTGTTTATCTTGTGTGTTTTGACTTGAGATTTGACTATTTTTTGCTGAAGTGCTATCGAAATTTTTTTTAAAATTGTATGGTTTAATTTTTGTGAAAATTAAATAAATCAATGCATTTATTGTTAAAGTAGATGCATTTACTTTGAAATTGATGCATTTGAAATTACTTCATGTTGATTTGTGTTTTCATTTGAGTGGAAATCACAAGAATGACACGTTTGAATTGGAGGCTTAGTAGTGACTATTTTGACTTTGGAGAATGTTGTTGGATGATATAGAAGTCTTTATGTTGTATGTTTTGACTTGAGATTTGATTATTTTATGTCGAAGTGCTATTTAAAATTTTTTCAAAATTGAATAGTTTATTTTTTGTGAAAAATAAAAATCAATGCATTTACTGTTAAATTTTATGGCTTTACTTTATGTTGATTTGCGCTTTTATTTGAGTGGAAATCACATGAATGATGCATTTGAGTTGGAGGCCTAAAAGTGGCCATTTGACTTTGGAAAATGTTGTTGGATGATATATAAGTGTTTATATTGTGTGTTTTGACTTGAGGTTTGATTATTTTATCTTGAAGTGTTGCCAAAATTTTTTTTAAAAATTGAGCCAGAATCATACACTTACTAATGTTATAGTAAGGTTATGTATACATAGTTAACCTTGGTTACACATTCAATGTATTTCTCATCCATATGGAAGAAAATACCTTAATTGTCTAAGTAAGATAGTTTGAAAATGTCTGTCGGTGGTCAAAGAATGAAACGACAATCTTATACATATGCACTTATCTTTAATTTTTTTTGTATTTGCTTATTCAATCCCTTGGATTCTATTGTGGAATTAATCAAGCCACAATGTGCATATGGAGGACTGTGGGGACATGTTGCTAAAATTCTAGTTGCTACATAGTGTAAGAAGTTATTTCATATTGACTACTAAATAGAGATATTTCTGAATGTGCTAGTGAGGATGATGGTTTTTCCGCCATCTCATGGTTCTCCCAAAATTCATTTAAAAAAATCGAATCTAACGGGTTTAGTTCATTTTAATTAATAAAATTGATTTTTACTAAATCGATTTAATCCTCATAAAAATGGTTTCCTTACTTTGGTAAGAATTTTGTTTATTTTTGGAGTTGCCACCCTAACTAGAAAAAATTCTTAGATTAACTAGAGATGAGTTCAAAAGTGGGGTACGAAACTAGGAGGTGTTAGGCACCTATTTCACCTAGTTTAAATCGGTCTCCTGGTTATCCAAATATTCATATTTTAGTAACAATACGATTAATTAAAAATTGAAGTGTAAAACTTTTTTATGCATTTCTAAAAACATGTTATTCATACAAATATCAAAATAAAACACACATCAAACATAAAATAAACCTCCAAGAAGAAGGAAGGAGGAGAGAAGAATTATAAATCATCTCCTAGAATACATTCTACCCAATTAGCCCGTACAAATTTCCAATCACTTTAATTAACACAAATCAATAAAAGAAAATAAAAATTATTACAAACCCATATCAAATAATTATTACAACCCGGAAGAAATAAGGATCCTGCGAATCCTTATCAAATTACAATAATCTATTATCACAATCTCAAATCTCAAATCACAAAACATAAACATACCAAATCACAATATTTATGGATTCATAATGAAATCATAACGCATACAATCACACAATATATATTATCATGATGAATGTAGGGGTTAGAATATTAATTGATGAGCTCAATGGATGAATGGGTGCGATGCTTCGATTAACCCAATTTTTAAAATGCTCCACTTCGAGAGGTTGTCCCTCAGGACAGTGAAAGACAAAATGAGATGCACCATATAGGTGGCTTTCGAATGCATCACTTCAGACGACTTCAATGGATGAATGGGTGCAATGCTTCCACTGACCTGATTTTTGAAATGCTCCACTTGGGAGGTTGTCCCTTAAGACAGTGAAAGGCAGAATGAGATGCACCATACATGTGCCTTTAGGGATGCATCACTTCGGATGACTTTAATGGATGAATCGGTGTGATGCTTTGACTGACCTGATGTTTAAAATGCTCCACTTCGGGAGGTGCACTGCATGGGACAATTTAGTTGAAATCCTCCACTTCGGGAGGTGCACCGCACGGGATGATTTAACTGAAATTCTTCACTTTGGGAGGTATGCCACATGGGATGATTTAACTAAAATTTTCCACTTCGGGAGGTGTGCCAAACAGGACAACTTAACTGAAATTCTTCGCTTTACTAAGAAATTCATCTTTTTAAATGATGAAAGAGTCTGTTAACCTTATTAGGGAATTCCTGCAAAACAACTCTTGTAGTACAGAAAGGGAGTCTTCTTTGCCAATTAGAAAGTTCGTGATTAAGCAAGAAGAAGTGTGCATGTTTGACATGTGATTACACAAATAGGCAACCTAATTAGGAATTCAAGTGCATGAATCAGGGTGTTCATGTGTTCTTTATTAGAGAATTTTACAGATTTACTAAAAATCATGTAGCGGCATACTAAATGAGTGGCCTACCCATGATCTCATGTGAATGCATATGCGTATGTTCATATAAATTAGTGTGAATTTATTGAATCTCACGCTATAGTATGCAAACACTAGGCATCTCAATAGGGATTTGTCCCTACTAGAGAATTTTTCTCCATTAGGAAATTTGCTTTCACTGGGAATTGTAATTGAACACTGTGTGTGCATTCGTTTGAATTTATAACCTCAAATGTGTTGTAACATGCAAAACGAGGCAACTCAGGAATTCTCATGAATATCGCGTTTGCATTCAAGACACTCTATAGGGGAATTTTGATCGTCATGTGTAGGTATGTGAGTTTGATTTTCTCAAGAAAATTTGTGTGTCTATAAGAGAGTGTGTTATGACATGCAAAACAAAGCAAATTTGTGTGTCTACACATGCAAAAGATTTTTTTCAAAAGATTTTTTTAATTTTTTATTTATTATTTATTATTATTTTTGAAAATTGTGCCATGACATGCAAATTGAGATAGACTTACCTATGGCTGGTGATAATTTGCCCTTGTAACAGTTCGTGTATTTAGTGTCTTTTTCAGTGTCGATAATAGTGATTTACCAGTCTGTGAATAGTACCATCGGTCCGAAACTTAGTATTATTTCGGTCTATTTCGGTCTGGAAAAACTACTACGTGTGTCAAATATTTTATTTAATATTTTTGGAGCATGTTTGCATGATTTAGATGGGTAGAAAATATTTCATGAATATTTTTGGAGAATTAAGACATTTAATGAATAGTAATTTTTAGTGTAGTATGTTAGGGAATAATTGAGAAATTATTTTTGTGGAATTAATTTAATTAATTGGTGGATTTAAATGATAATTAGAGGAGAATTATTTGAGGAATATTTAGAGTCATTGGATGAGAATACTAGGAACATGATCATAGCCCTTTATTAAGCATAAAACTAAGTAGTCAAGTTTGACCTTTCTACTTAAAAGTTACCACCTAAGCAACACTATTCACTCATCTTCTCCACCCTTTCTCCATGCCAACTTCTCCCTCCATTCTCCACCATTTTCTTCATTTTCTCTACCTCTAAACTACCTCAAATTTCAAGAATTAAACCAAAGATTAGCAAATAAACCTTAAGGATTAAGTAGAAGAAGTGGAAATTGGTGATTAGAAGCTAAGGAAATTGGAGTTACCATT
>CANUEX010034142.1:0-10919 GCA_948099535.1 Jatropha multifida | reverse complement strand
CAGGTGAGGCTTTCGAACCCGTAATATAGCCTTATAACCCTTCTAGCTTTAATGAACAATAGGCATTACCTAGACCATGCAAGATAATTTGTACCATTTAGCTTCACCGGACTGATTTGTAACGACGGGTTGTCATATGAAGCACCAACTTTAGTGTCAATACCATCACCCATTGTCAAAAAATAGCAAAAACTACTGAAAACAGGTCTGAATACCTAAAAAAACACTCGAAAAATAGTGCAACCCGAAAGACAGCCCTGAAAACACAAGAACCAGTGCATGAAAATAGTCTAGGAGGAGGCGCAACAGCAAGGCGACGCTGCTGGAGTGATCCGCTGCCGGAGAAGTGGCCGGAGTACGCGCCACGCGCCGGCGCGTGAAGAAGACTGCAGAACCTGTCGGCAGCGCATGAGCCCACGCGCGGCGTCTGCTGGTGACCGGAAAGTTGGCAAAGGCGCGCCGGCGACTCTTCTTCCACCTGGTCTGGGCGGTGACAGTTCACTCTCTCTCCTGTGGTCGCAGTAGCTTCAACTTAGGTTAGGGTTTTTCTCTCTCCACTGTGTTTGGGCTGACGAAAGGTGGGTTTTAGGCTTTGATACCATGTTGATTTTATGTGTAATGTCAGAGCTTTTATTGCTTCTTTCTTAACTAATGAGATACAATTCACTTTTATTTATAGATGTAAGCTATTTCCAAAATACCTAAGCTACCCTTTACACCTAAACTATACTACTCATACATATAGCAATATATCACAACATTGGTAAATCTTTTTTCTTTTGGATCTCAAATTTTCCAGCACATCCTCAAGGTAGAACATATTGAAAAACTAGTGCTTAATATGTAAATGCTTACATTTCTGGTTTTGATCCTTTATTATCCTTAATTTGGTGCATTCACACTGTTGTATATATTTTACAGCACAAAACATAAATTCAAATGCCAGAAAGACATCAATCTGAATTATTTATGAAGAATCTCTGAAAGCTTTGGTTAAGTTAAAGAATATATAAGCTTCCTTCTGAGGATGGGCCAATAAATTGTTAGAACTTAAATTACTTACTAAGTCTTTATGTTATTCTACTATCAGATTCGGACACTAGGAATGTTGAGGTCTCGATTCCTATCACTACCAGGAGCATTCAATGCATGCTTGATTCCACTTGAAAAGAGTGAGAAGATCAAGAGGAAAGGACTGAAAGCCACTTTTTCTCGTAAATTCACTGAGGTGCTTCAGCACACCTCTTCTCTCCTTTTGTTAGTGGCATTACCATTAATAATGACCCATAGCTTCTCATTCTATATGTTTTTCTATTAGTTATTTATTGAAATACCTTACTTAGCAACTTATTTTAGATACATTCTGACAAAGAAGAGGAGGAAGCAAGGTTCGCTCAGATGTGGAACAAAATAATCACTAGCTTCAGGGATGAGGATTTGATAAATAACAGGTATTGGAATGAGGACTGTTGAGATCTTTGTAATTAAAGTAAATATTGTCTTTCCTACTTTAGGTTTATTCATATTTATTTTACTTCCCACATTAGAACAATCTTTTGTGTATATATAGAGGTGAGTAGAAATTGTATAAATATAACAAAATACAAAGAAATAAAACATCTTTCTTCAAAATCTCCAAGGACACTGGATTGGGAAATTTTTTCCTTCTTTAAAGTGGTTGAGAGTTCAACTGTTTGGCTTTTACAATGCTAATAGTTGCCAAATCTGCAGGGAGATGGACTTGATGCTTGTCCCCTACTGGGCTGATAAGGGTTTAGACCTTATTCAGTGGCCTCCTTTTTTGCTTGCTAGCAAGGTCTGGTATTCCTTATATCTACTATTCTGTTAGCCTCACACAATAACCTACTCATACATTAAGGTCTGTTGCAGATTCCAATAGCATTGGATATGGCAAAAGATAGCAACGGAAAAGACCGTGAACTGAAAAAGAGGGTGGCTTCAGACAATTATATGCACTGTGCAGTTCGTGAGTGCTATGCCTCATTTAGAAGTATAATCAAATTTTTGGTTATAGGAGGAAAGGAAAGACAGTAAGTTCAATAGTCCCATAGAATATTCAGTCAGATGAAAGGGAGCTAAGTTTATCTGCCATGATGTATTATAATATCGCTTTTTGATTTTTTATTTTTTTTGCACTCAGGGTTATAGATGATATTTTCTTCAGAGTTGATGAGTACATACAAAAGGACACTTTGATAACAGATTTGAATATGAATGCTCTTCCAACTCTCTATGAACATTTTGTGAACCTTATTGAATATTTGGTACCTTTTTTTTCATACATGCCATTTCCATTCATATAATATGTTGAGGTTGTTTCCCCTCCTAATGGAAGTAGCCTAATTACTGCAGTTAGCAAATAAGAAAGAGGACAAGGATAAAGTTGTCATTCTTTTGCTTGACATGCTAGAGGTGGTGACAAGAGACATAATGGAGGATGAGGTTCCAAGGTAAACTATACTAATGCAACTCTCTTTCGTCAAACTTATCAACATGGTCATATGATATTTATACAATTTTTATGTTTCTTCTCTAGTTTGCTTGAATCAAGTCATGGTGGATCTTATGGAAAACATGAGGGAATGACCCCGCTTGATCGACAGTATCAGTTTTTTGGTGAACTAAACTTTCCAGTACCAGAGACAGAAGCTTGGAAAGAAAAAGTAACTTCAACTTTTGACTGATACACATCGTGCAACAGAAATTCTGCTTACTTTATATAAATGCTATAAAGATTAGTTCCTTCTAGAGTTTGACTTGCATAGCTTGCAAAACTCTAGGGTTATTCTGGTCTTTTATTCTAAATGGCTTTTACTTTGTAATTTGCTTTAGTTAACCATTGAATAAATGAATATTGTCTTGGTGATTTGTCATCCTTTTTTAATGTCAAGACTCTATTTCCCTCTCTTCAGTTTTCATCCTCTCCCTATGACTAGAAGAATGATTTAGCATTTAGATACATCAATCCCCTTATATGTTAATATGATATTCTAGATCAGAAGGCTTCATCTGTTGCTCACTGTGAAAGAATCAGCTATGGATGTGCCATCTAACTTGGAAGCTAGAAGGCGGATTTCTTTCTTCTCAAATTCATTGTTCATGGACATGCCTCCTGCACCCAAAGTTCGCAACATGCTTTCATTCTCGTAAGATCTCTTCATGTTCAACTTTACTGGAATGGAGGAATTGCATTTTGTTTGCATGCATCAGTTTTCATTAAAAAAGGAATTTCTGAAAATGCCTGCTGGTTTATGGCCTTTCATTTAGCAAACTATGTTTTTCTTTTCATACCATTTTAATGCAGTGGTTTTAATTTGTATGTTTAGTACAATTTCAATTTTTATAATAAATGTTGTGTTTTATATAGTACTAATATAGTGTAAAAAAAAAATTATAGGAAACCAAATGTTTCATTGATGGCATTTGTATGTGGCTAGAAGGAAAAGTTCTTTATCTTGACAACAAAATTTTAATTTAGAAAAGATAAATGAATTGTCCATGTCACATGGATGTGCTGCCATTAGGTTAATTGCTTAGTTGTCACATGGATTATAATCAAGCTTACTCATTACTTTATGGCATATGAGTATCATGCTAAAGACATTAGTAATACATGGTACTAAAGTGATAACTGACAAAAACCATATATGATGAAAGATAAAATAATAACAATAATAAAAAAAAACACAGCCAAGTTCGTATTTTCCTTACATTTGTTTTGTTTTATAGTGTCCTAACTCCATACTACTCAGAGGAGGTTCTTTACTCAATAAATCTCCTAGAGAAGCCAAATGAAGATGGGGTTTCTATCCTTTTTTACTTGCAAAAAATCTTTCCAGGTTGGTACATTTACTTTCTCTTTGGTAATTCCATATCCATTTTGTTAATGGCACTCGGGGGTAATAATTCATTAAAGAATGATGGTGTTGCACATATATGGAATTAAAACAGATGAATGGACAAACTTTCTTGAGCGGGTTGGCTGTAATAGTGAGGAAGAGCTCAGAGCAACTGAAGAATTGGAAGAACTTCGTTTGTGGGCATCATATAGAGGCCAAACTTTGACCAAAACTGGTATAAGTTCTCCTCACTCTTTCACTCTCTCTCTCTGATAGCTGATAGACTTGAAAGTTTTTTTTCTTGCATTATCTTGATGTTTCATTGATAATGAGCACTCTATGCTCCCTGTCCTCTAACTCTCAACCAATAAGTACGAGGCATGATGTATTACCGTAAAGCTTTGGAACTCCAGGCCTTCCTTGATATGGCAACAAATGAAGGTACTTAGTTGGAGCTCTCTTGTGTTGCAAATACCTCATCCCTTCTACTAACAGAATTGTTTGAACATCTTTTCCTTTAATCAGAACTGATGAAAGGCTACAAGGCTGCTGAATCAAGTAGTGAGGAGCAGTCAAAGAGTGAAAGGTCATTATGGGCGCAATGTCAGGCAGTAGCTGATATGAAATTCACATATTTAGTGTCGTGCCAGCAATATGGCATTCACAAACGATCAGCTGATCCTCGTGCTAAAGACATTCTGAAGCTCATGACAACGTAAGTTTCACTCCACTCTTATTTCGGTGATGCACAATCCCATACATCGGACATCTTTTGGAATATACACAACTTGTCAGGAACTGGTGTTATTACTTTCTTGCTTTACTTGTTCCAGCTATCCATCTCTTCGTGTTGCATATATTGACGAGGTTGAAGAAACTAATAAAGATAAATCCAACAAGATGGTTGAGAAGGTTTATTATTCAGCTCTTGTGAAGGCTGGTCCTCCAACTAGGCCTATTGATTCTTCTAAGCTGATTCAAAATCTAGATCAGGTACAAGTCCTAAAATTTTTGGTTTAAATCTTTGAGTCCTCCACACTTTGATTTATTAAGAAAAAGATTTGACACTGATAGTACTCTTATAATCTGGTAAGGTTTCCTTATAGGTTGTTTATATGTTGTAACTTTATTTCCCAGATTATAATACTGTGGTGGTCCAACCCTTTCTCCTTTTAGTGCAGGAAAAAAAATGTAGATTGTTTTGTTTGAGAGGAATTCTTGTGCAAACCCTTTTACTTGCATGTTAAATCTATGCATTAAATATGATAATCAAACGTAAAGAGAAAAAGGGAAATTACCACTATATTCTCAGAATTTCACCTTCAGATACCTAAATCTCGGTTGGATTACATCATGGATAATAAGAGAGGAATTATTGTGCACTTTGTTTGAACATTTTGGTCATTTAAGCTCCCAGCATTTGATATGTGCATAAATGGTCCTATGATATGGGGTGTATGCAATTTCCATTGATAAGCATTACATGAAAATATACTTGCACGAGGAACATACACCCTCAAACAAGAATATCTGGGTCTAACCAAAGATATTGATTCTTAGGATAAAGCTTCTAACTGCCTGCTTGAATTTCTTGCGCAGGAAATATATCGGATAAAGCTTCCAGGACCTGCAATATTAGGTGAGGGAAAGCCAGAAAATCAGAATCATGCTATTATATTCACACGGGGAGAAGGGTTGCAAACAATAGATATGAATCAGGTAACAAGTTTAATGGATAAAGTTGTAAATATGGAGAAATCTGACCTCTAAACTGACTTCAAAAAAAAAAATGCACAGGATAATTATATGGAAGAAGCCTTCAAAATGAGGAACTTGCTTCAAGAATTTCTTGTAAAGCATGATGGTGTAAGATGTCCAACAATACTTGGACTGAGGGAGCATATATTTACTGGCAGGTAGGTGTTGCTTGGAAACTAGATTAAGGTAGCAGTACTTTCTTACATATGATGATTTATTACATGGATTCATTGTGTTGCTTTTGTTGATCTGGTGCAGTGTTTCATCTCTTGCATGGTTTATGTCAAATCAGGAGACTAGTTTTGTCACAATAGGGCAGAGACTGTTGGCTAATCCTTTGAAGTAAGATTCCACTTTTCTGTTACTTTCAAAAACCTTCTTGATCTCCTTGTTAAAAATCATATTTTATCCCTGTTATGCTTTAGAAGTAAAAAGATAAAAAAGAGAAGTAAATATCACATTAATTAGTAGGCTTGTTGACCAAGGTGAATAGCATTTTACGAAGTATGTGAAATACCAATTTTAGCGCCCAACATAATAATCCAAGTTGTATGAATCAAATAAATTATTTTGGGATCTTGCATTGGAAGTGGAGCACCCATACAATAGACATGGGTATAGCTGTAAGGAAGCTTAATCGTGGAAATGGTCTGCTTTTGTAATTTGCCATTGCTATAGTGATAGCGGTCTGGTGTTTCCTCTTCTGTCTCATTCTATCTTCTCATAATGATGGATTTCATATAAAACATTTATTTTCAGTTTGATTTATATTTATATCTCGTATCATGTGCTAAATTAATGATTTTTCTGCTTGTCATGCAGAGTGCGATTCCACTATGGTCATCCAGATGTTTTTGATAGACTGTTTCACTTGACTAGAGGAGGTGTCAGCAAAGCCTCTAAAGTCATCAATTTGAGTGAAGACATATTTGCAGGTATTATTGTTGCTTTGTCTTTATACTGATAGATGTAATTTTATCTTGTTATGAATCTTTTTCGCGTCTCTTGTGAACTTTTTTTTCAGGTTTTAATTCGACATTGCGTGAAGGCAATGTTACTCATCATGAGTACATTCAAGTTGGTAAAGGAAGGGATGTGGGCCTTAATCAGATTTCAATGTTTGAGGCAAAGATAGCTAATGGGAATGGAGAACAGACGTTGAGTCGCGACATTTATAGGCTTGGTCATCGATTTGACTTTTTCCGAATGCTATCCTGCTATGTTACTACTGTTGGTTTCTATTTCAGTACCTTGGTATGTGTGAATTATAACTCCTTTTCTGAATATGAAATCCCAATTCAAAATGCTCTGGTTCTTCTTGGAATGTGTAGTATGTCCAACTAATTCAAATTTCTTCGGTTATTATTTGACAGTTAACTGTGCTCACAGTCTACGTATTTCTTTATGGCCGCCTTTATCTAGTTCTCAGTGGGCTTGAAGAAGGCCTGAGTACTCAACGAGGTATTAGGGACAACAAGCCTCTTCAAGTAGCTCTTGCTTCTCAGTCAATTGTACAGATTGGTTTTTTGATGGCCTTACCCATGATGATGGAAATTGGTTTAGAAAGGGGATTCCGTAATGCATTAAGCGATTTCATATTGATGCAATTGCAATTGGCCCCTGTATTCTTCACATTTTCTCTTGGAACAAAGACTCATTATTATGGAAGGACATTGCTTCATGGGGGTGCACATTACAGAGGTACTGGTCGTGGTTTCGTAGTGTTCCATGCCAAGTTTGCCGATAACTATAGGATGTATTCCCGCAGCCATTTTGTCAAAGGGCTTGAACTTATGATGCTGCTTCTTGTGTACCATATTTTTGGGCTTTCATATAGAGGTGTAGTTTTACACATCTTAATTACCATATCAATGTGGTTCATGGTGGGGACATGGCTTTTTGCTCCTTTCCTCTTCAATCCATCAGGGTTCGAGTGGCAGAAAATTGTTGATGACTGGACAGATTGGAACAAGTGGATAAATAACCGTGGAGGCATTGGTGTACCTCCGGAAAAAAGTTGGGAATCCTGGTGGGAAAAGGAGCAGGAGCATCTACGATATTCTGGGAAACGTGGTATTATTGTTGAGATATTGTTGGCATTGCGCTATTTCATCTTTCAATATGGCCTTGTGTATCATCTCAGCATAATTAAGAATACCAAAAGTTTTCTGGTATATGCTTTACATTCATTTTCGGTTGCCATTTAGTGTGTTTAAGTTGTGATATTTGGTCTTTAACATTTTATTGGAATTACAGGTTTATGGTGTTTCATGGATTGTGATCATTGTAATATTGCTATTAATGAAGGTGAGTTATAGAAATGTTTAGATTTCTAATACATATTCTTGAGTGTCAACTGCCCCACTGCTCCTCCCACCACTCCCCCTACCATCCAAATGCTGAAAAAACAAGCCACTCACATGCACACATGCAACATTTTGAATAGCAGCCTTGGTTGCAAAAATCTCAAACCTGATTTGTATAATGAGGTTATATATGTATTGCTGAGCCAATCTAGTAAACTTTCGTTCCTGAAGCTGGATTAATATTGACAATCATTGGACATTACAGGCCATGTCTGTTGGAAGGAGAAGACTCAGTGCAAACTTCCAATTGGTGTTTCGGCTGATTAAAGGTCTTATATTCTTGACATTCATTTCCGTATTCATTACTTTGATAGCAGTCCTACATATGACGATGCGCGATGTCTTAGTCTGCATTCTTGCATTCATGCCTACTGGGTGGGGACTTCTGCTGGTCAGTGATTTATTATGCCCTCATGCTTTTCTTGTTTCCTTTTAATATTAGATATTTATGTGGGAATTAAATGTCTATATTTGATCTTTCTTAGATTGCACAAGCCTGTAAGCCTTTGATACAACATGCTGGATTTTGGGGATCAGTGCGGACACTTGGTCGTGGTTATGAAATAATCATGGGCTTGCTTCTATTCACGCCTGTTGCATTCTTGGCTTGGTTCCCATTTGTTTCTGAGTTCCAAACTCGTATGTTGTTCAACCAAGCATTTAGCCGAGGTCTACAGATTTCCCGTATTCTTGGAGGACAGAGGAAAGACCGATCCTCTAAAAACAAGGAGTAAATGGATCATTATCTGTAATGTGGAATTTTCATACAAGTCCGTAGTTTCTACCTATTAGATAAAAAATTAAGAAGTTGTACATATCTTTGTATATGTATACATATAAATATGACTATATTGTACAGTAAAATGCTTGCTAAATAACACAATGTTTTAGTAGCTGGAAGGGATTATGTATGTGGTGTTGGGTTAGATCGGTAGGGCGTTGATCAGAATTGGTTCGAGTTGCTAGTTTGCTTCCGTATTCTTTTGAGTTGAAGCGATATAAATATATGAGTCTGTCAGATGGTTTGATGTTTTAAAGCAGGGACTAATGCATCTGTATTCTACATGTAGTCTTAGCAGATTTTGTGAGTGTCATACTGAGCTTGCTCATCCATATTGGATTAGAAATGATAAATGATATGTTTATTGAAAACATGGATTTTGCAAGAGGGAGGACAATACATTTTCAAGGCAAGAAGCAACTAATAATACATACTATATATGAAGAAAAACAGAAGAGTTGAAGCTGCATCCTCCATGCGTTGAAGAGGGTTCTATTGATCAGGAACTGTACAAGCTAAATCGGTGCCATAATCACAATCGGGGCAATAGTAGATCCAGTGGCTACGAGGTACCTCCTCCTTGCAAGCATCACAGGTAAAGGCCGTGTATCCTCTTTCTATTGAGGAGGAATAGAAAAGAGTAAGTTGGTGAGTGTGATCCGCATGTTTGATGGTTTGGGGCAAGAAAGCACATCCGACATGGAGATTGAATTGGCAAGTGAGGCAGTGATAGGTAAAACCAGTGCCATAATCACCACAGGCATTACAAGTGAACTTGGAGTCGTTAGGAGGGGAAGCGACAAGGGTGAGCGAGTGGTTAGAGTGAGAATTGTGTTGAAGCTCCCTTGGCAATTCAAAGCAGGACTTATGGAGAAAGAAATCACAGTTGGATTTGGTGCACCTGTAACCCGAACCTGAAAGGTCTCTCTCACATCCGCAGCAAATAACTTCATCTTCCTCTTTCACAGCAACCGGACGCAAGGGATGGGAATGGCTGAAATGCTTTACGCATGGACGCAGCAAAAGAGAATTCCTAAATGTTAATGGCGTTGCCATTTCTCTCTTTCTTTCAAGGTTGTGGTCTTATGGTGAATCTATCCTTTTCTCTCCATGATTATTTATATGCTTTATTCGCAGATCTTTAGGCCACGCCAGCATATATATATATATATATATATATATATATATAGAGAGAGAGAGAGAGAGAGAGAGAGAGAGAGAGAGAGAGAGAGAGAGAGAGAGAGAGAGAATAGAGAAGACAATTAATATTAAAAAGATAGAGAAGAAAACTAATTATAGAAAATAACTAAAGGCAAGAAGAGAAAAGTAACTAAAAATAAACTAATTAAAGTAGTAAGAGAAAATTAAAGAAATAACATAAATAAAAGAACATAAAATAAGTAACATAAATTAAAGGACCAGATAACTGGAAGATAAACAGTAAAGTAAATAAAACCAGTAACATGAATTGGGCAAGGACCAGTTTCATGAACAACTGGTATAGTAAAAGAAAAATAAAGCAATAATAACTTAAGGAAATAAAACCAGTAACACGAACTGGGCAAGGACCAGTTTCATGAACAACTAGTATAGCAAAAGAAAAATAAGAAAACAATAACTTAAGTAAATAAAACCAGTAACAAGAACCGGGCAAGGACTAGTTTCATGAACAACTGGTATAGAAAATTAAGAAAATAAACTAAATAAATAGAAATAATAAAGGAAGAACGAGTTAAAATATAAATAAGAACTAAATAAGCATAAGTGATAAAGGAAGAATATTAAATAAACATAAAGGAAAAGATGGGAAAGAACACTTACATAAATTACTTGAGGAACTTAGTACAAACTTTGAGCTTGATTACAACTCTTTATATATATATATATACACTTGCCTAACATGTGAATACTTAGCCATTTTTAATATATTCTATGATCTGTATTAGCTAAGACAGTGCTTTGGCAACAATTGTGACACTTGCCGTCAAATCCTCCGAAATCGGACGGAGGGTGTTTGTCACGACCCGTTTCCATGGGCCGGACCGGCACTAGGACCTGGGTAAGCTTAAGGCCCCCGAGGCCCGTAGTAAGCCTAATCTCTGATTTCAACACCATAACTACATGAAAATATTCTACAAGTTGGCCCATTATATT
>CANUEX010034107.1:0-41023 GCA_948099535.1 Jatropha multifida | reverse complement strand
TATCCCTTATGTTGTTTCAGGAATTGGTGAATCAATTGTATATATTTGGAGCTTTAGTTTTCTTTCTTTTGAAGTTATTTTAAGAAATATGTAAATGTATAAGATAGAATTATTTAGAATTCTTTGTAGTAATACAGTAGTAGAAAATCCGCCGTTATGTTAAGATTTATGATTGTAATAACAATAATGTTAAGTGTATGTAAAAATTTATGGAAATGATTGAGTTGAATAAAATAAGGCCTTGTGATAGTTGAGTCACTAAAAATATAATGGGTCAACTTGTAGAATATTTTCATGTAATTATGGTGTTGAAATCAGATATTAGGCTTACTACGGGCCTCGGGGGCCTTAAGCTTATCCAGGTCCTAGTGCCGGTCCGGCCCATGGAAACGGGTCGTGACATAAACTAAGCAGGTTTTTGAAAATATAAATCTAATGTTACATTTTTTTTTTAAATTAATATCCCCTTGAATCTCATTTCTAACCTTTCTTAGAGCATTGAGAAAATCCAGTGTAAAGTTCTTATATTGTAGAAATGAAGTAATATAAGGTGATTGTTGTTTTTAGAACATTTTTGAGCGAAACTTGTTCTAATTCCACGCTATCATCTTCCACTTCATCTTCTATTTTCTTTTTTTGCTATATAATCTATTTATACATTTTATTAAGATATGTATGGAATACTAAAAATTTATCAATAAAAATATATAAATTTAGTTAATATGCATGATTAATACTTGATATATATAAATTAGTGTTCACATATATCTAGGTCAGTATTCACATTGTAGAAATATAAGTTATATACTCTATAAATTAATAATTATTAATTTATGTAATTAATTAATACCTCGCTAAATTAATAAAATTTCACAGTCCCGACATTATTTTATAGAGATTCGACTATACCAAACTAATCAATCAATGTGTTTTTTTAATTACCAATAAAAGTAGAGTGTTTTTTTTTCTTTAAATTTATTTCCATGTCATTGAAATAAGAAATTAGTTTTTTTAATTATTTTATGTTTATAATTTATTATAGACAATTATTTATTTATTTGAAATATTAATGTATTACTTGTTTTGTATTGTGTATCCTAAAAGTGTGGATGTTGTACTTTTTTAAAAATTATCTTATCTTGTATATTCTCATATCTTATATCCTGTATCCGTGTAACCTAATCCATGACATATGAAACTATACCATATACCAAGCTAATTAATGAAGATTTTTTTTAATTACTAATTAAAAATAAAGTGCATTTTTTAATTTGTTTTTGTCATTGAAATAGGAAATTAAATTAAATTTTATTTTATATTTATGATTTATTATAAATGATTGTATATTTGCTTTAAATTTTAATGTATTATTTATTTAGTGTAACGTGTTCTAAGCATGTGAATGTTTTACTTTTTAAAAATTATTTATGTAATGAATTACTTATTAATTATTTTATAATAAAAAATAAATTTATATTAATATATTAGTGTTAGTGATAATCTTTTGTATAGATATTAACCTTAATTTCATTTTATGTTTATAATTTATTACAAATGATTATTTATTTATTTAAAATATTAATATATTATTTATTATGTGTAATGCGTCGTAAGTATATGAATGTTCTTTTATTTAAAAATTATTAAATTATATACATTTTTGTATTTTATCTCTCATGTCCGTGCAACCTAACTCCTGATATATGAGACTACTCCATATACCAAGCTAATCAATCAATGTATTTTTTAATTACCAATAAAAAGTGAAGTGTTCTTTTATTTAAATTTGTTTTCATGTCATTGAAATAAGAAATTAAATTTTTTTATTTATTTTATATTTATAATTTATTATAAATGATTATTTATTTATTTGAAATATTAATATATTACTTGTTCTATATAGTGTGTCCTAAGATTATGATGCCATATTTTTTTTTTAAATTATCATATTTAGTGCGTTCTCATATCTCGTGTCCTGTGTACGTGCAACCTAACTCCTGACATATGAGACTACTCTATGTACCAAGTTAATCAATCAAGATTTTTTTTAATTATTAATTAAAAATGAAATGTATTGTTTTAATTTGTTTTGTCATTGAAATAAGAAATTAAGTTTTATTTTATTTTATATTTATGATTTATTATAAATTATTGTATATTTATTTAAAATATTAATATATTATTGATTTAGTGTAACATATTCTAAACATATTAATGTCTTACTTTTTAAAAATTATTTCTATAAGCATGTAAATTACTTATTAATTGTTTTGTAATAAAAAATAAATTTATATTAATATATTAAGATATCAGTGCTAATAATAATCTTTTTTATAGATATTAATTTATTGCAAATGATTATTTATTTATTTAAAATATTTATATATTACTTATTATGTATAATGTGTAATACGTGTATAGATGTCCTACTTGTTTAAAATTTATTAAATCATATACATTCTGTATCCTGTGTTCTGTCCCCGTGCAATATAACTTCTAGTATATGAGACTACTTCATATACCAAACTAATCAATCAAGATGTTTTTTAAATTACCAATAAAAAGTGAAGTATTTAATATTAATCTTTTTTATAGATATTAATATATTAATATTAATATGTCTTACTTATTAATTGTTTTGTAATAAAAAATAAATTTATATTAATATATTAGTGTTAGAGATAATCTTTTTTATAAATATTATTTTGATAAAGACATTATCTAAAATAATTTATCTTTTTTCAATTATGTATTATTTTTTTATAATAACTGTCCTAAATAGTTGTTGTCCTACTAAAATTTAACTTTTTCAGAAACTTACACTTGACATCTTCATAATACAAATTGCTTTATTTTTAAATATATATATATACATAGGAGCAAAATTCCCGCACTTCCGTCGCGCGAGTGTTTCTATATTTTCATTTACTTTTTCAACTCTATTTTTGATATAAAAAATATATTTTATTTATATAAAATTGTATTTTCTTTTTTTCTCAAAAATTCTATTTTATTAGTGTAAAATTTATTTCACAAATACATGTAAATTAATAAGAATGTGATAGAATAATATTTTTAATTAATAATAGGAGAAAAATGATCATATTAAAGCATTAAATTTATTTATTTGGGCTATTATATTTTTGTTTCATATTATTTCTCAGATATTTATTATCAATAGACGCAAAATATCACTATTTAAAAAAAATAGGAAAAAAATTAACCGACAATGGTAAAGGCAAATCGTAGGAAAATATAGAAAATAATATGATTTTGTAGAGAAAATATTATTTAATTAATGAGTTAATTATGTAATTTCACAGCTAAAAAGATAAGATATGAATAATTAAAAAAAAAACAAATTTTTAAGGGATCAGCATAATTATACTTCGGCCAACTAAAATTCAGTCGAGGATTATGTGCAGATAAGACTTATGATTGGAGGAAGACGCCATGGAAAGATGACTTCATTATTTGAGTTTTAGGCTTCAAAGAGATTACTTTGATTAGGATTGTAATACAATAATTTTTTTCTTTATTTTTAAAATTTTTTACCAATATTAACTACTCATTGATTCTGACTGCTATCCTCTATCGATTTGACATCAAAAACATCATTGACCATCCCATTATCGAGCGCTATAGATATTTTACTTTATAAAAGATAAATTAAAACAAAAGGAAAATTAAACCTAAACTAATTTGATTTTGTGCAAAATTTCAATTAATTTCCATTTTCTTTCTAAGTAATTTCGAGAAATTTTTTAATATTATTAATGAAAAGAAAAGCAAAACAGATATAGGTAAAAAAATAATTTTAAAAAATATATAATAAAAAACTGTTTACTGCTTCTAAAAAATAAAATTTAAACATAAAAAACTGTAACAAACGGGTCCATAAAAGTAAATTCATTTACTGTTCTATTTGTTTCGGAAAATAATTTACATATGAAAAATATTTATTTTCCGTTGTTTGGTTGTAATTTGAAAATTAGTTAAAAATATTAAAATTTTTAATTCATAAGACTATAAAAATAAAAATACTATTGGTGTTTTAAAAATTTTATTGTTAAATATAAAAATAATGAAAAAAAAAAAGATAAATTGTGAAAGTCGCCGATGACTGGCGGTTGTGGTTGACAGTGGACAGTGGTGGTGAATGGTGAGTAGTGATAGTGTCTATCAATGATTAATAAATTAGTAAAATATGAATTTATAAAGTTTTAATAAGATTATTGAGATCTGAAAAATGTTTTACACTTTTAAACATGAAAAATCATTTTCTTTAAAAATGACTTAATTTTTCTTTAATAAAAAAATATTTTTGATTGAATTATTTTTCTAAACGCCCTAAATAATGAAAGGTTGTGAAAAATATTTTCATACAGATTATTTTACAGAAACATATACAGACTAAATGATTCCAAACCGGTCGGTTTGATTGATTTGCCAGCCCTAAATGAAACCCGAGTATAAGTTGCTGCGGTCCGTCGTTTTGCAGCTTGGGCCTTCGAATCTGCTTCAGTAAGGGAGTCTGGCCCAAAGTCGTTAACACGTTTTCGATTCCAAAACACCATGTTATAAAGCGTCCACAGTTTCCTGGGGTCTGCTGGGGCTTGCTCAACCTGACCCCACCACCTAGCTGGGCCCCACGTGTGACAGACTAAGTTTACCCAAAAAAACAAAAACAGAGATTAATACTTTTATTTCGAAAAATAAATTCTGAAATAAATTCAGTAAGGGAGTATAAAAAACGGCCAAAACAGAAATAATAAGAAGAAATAATTATTCTTAAAAATAAAAAAATAAAAAAATAAAAAAAAAATTTTACAGAGTAAAGAGAGCTGGAGAGAGAGAAAGGGGGAGAGAGAGGTGGAGAGAAGGAAAAGATGAACAAACGTTGTTGATCTAGTGGACTTAAATTCCCTCCACCACCGACACCACCATCATCGCCGCCACCTCCTCTTCCTCTTTCCGCCCAAAAACCTCCACTTATATATATTATATGTAATTCCACTCTTGTATGTACATGTTGATTGATTTATAATTTGGTGGCATTCGAAAAGAAGGAAAAATGTCTTTGAACATGAGAACCCTAACCCAAGCAATTGCCAAAACGGCAGCAGTGATCGAGAAGACCGTACAGACCACCGTACAGGAAGTAACAGGTCCTAAACCGTTGCAGGACTATCAACTACTTGACCAGATCGGCTCCGCTGGGCCTGGACTCGCTTGGAAATTATACTCCGCTAAGGCTGTTCGTGAGTCCACGCATGCACACCAGTATCCCACTGTTTGTGTTTGGGTGCTGGACAAGAAAGAATTATCGGAGGCACGTGTCCGCGCGGGACTGTCCAAGGTGGCGGAGGACGCGTTTTTGGATGTGATTAGGGCTGATGCAGCGAAGCTAGTGAGGCTGAGGCATCCAGGAGTGGTCCACGTGGTCCAGGCGATGGATGAGAATAAGAATGCTATTGCGATGGTAACGGAACCGCTTTTTGCATCGGTGGCCAATGCGCTTGGGAATGTGGAGAATATAGCTAAGGTGCCTAAAGAGCTGAGGGGAATGGTAAGTTCAAGTGAATGGCTTGCTTGGATTTTGTGGTGCGGCTATTTGAATTTGAATATTTTAAGTTTTATTTAGTTAATACTACTGGATTTTTAAATTTTCACTTTTGATTTTGGAGACCAAGCTGAATTCGATCTCTGTAAATGTGACTTCAGTTGTTCTAATTTTTATGTGCTGCTTATTGCATATATTTCTTTGGTGTGAATGACCAGATATCTTTCTCTAGGTACCCGGTGAATCACTATTTTGAATTGTTTCATTTCATTAGTTCTCCCATGAATTTCAGATATTGTTTTTGGATTTATTTATGGAAAGCCTACATGAGAGTTTGGATTTCTTCTATTTTTATTTCTGAACTTTTAATAATAGATCAATTTCTTATCTCATCTAGAGTTATAGTTTGACGTGATATATTGTTGCTTCATTTTCAAATACTTCAGTACTTAATATTCATGTTAGATAGTTCAGTAAGCTGTAAACCACGTCCCATTCCTCCTTGTCTGCTTCTAAGTTCTTTGTGTATCCCATGGGAATGAGATGTCTAATCTAGCAGTGAATTCTGTGCTATATTAGTTTTGTTTTTGTGCACTTTTTTTTCCAAAAATATAAGTGGGATAAACAATCTGATTCTTGATGCAGCAGTATAAAGTTTGTTGACATTTGAAAATTCTGAGGATCCTGCCCGTTATGTTTCTTTGTAGATCACATAGTAGAAACTTTGATAAAGAGAGCGTTTCACATACTAAAAATGATATATTATGAGTAGAAAAGGGTCAATGGTGTTTGTAGTGATCTTACTGCCTTACTTTGTTGCCTTTGACATCTTCCTTGTTTGGAGACCATTGTCATTGTGGATTCTAGACATTTGGCATAGCTAAGCAATTCGAGAGATGATGGAAAAAGTTTTGGAGGACGCTTTTACATGTGGCGTTTTGGATTATTTGGAGAAAAAAAAAAGAAGAAATTTTCATTGTGGAAAGACTGCTATGTATAAATTGAGAGAACTTACTGTAGAGTTTCAGTGCTATGATTTTGTTGATGAAATAAACTACAAGTTAAGATATTCATGGGTCTTTCTTTTGCATATTTCTTGTATACAGGTGGCAATGCCCCTGTTTGTGGAACTAATTCAAATAATTTCTTCTTTTATAAAAGAATCTTGATTAGCAGTTTAATTTGTTATAATCTGTTGAGGAAATCATATAATTTGATGAGCAGATAACTGTGAATCTTTATTTGCTACATGCTGCAGTCTACTTGGTGCTGCCATAATGTGTATCCTATTGCTAGTTAATTAGAAAGGGAGTTTTGTTATTGAAGAATTTATGAAGATTGAAACTATTGCTATTATTCTGAGAATGGACTTTCAACCTTATTTTTCCCGTTTAGAATTTGCTATATATTCCTCGTTGAACTGACACATTTCTATTTGAGTGTGGAAGAAATCTTATTGTTTTTTCTCATAACAATTGTTTTTTCAAGCTAGTCGGTCAGCATATATGGGTTCATCTTCTCATTTCCAACTGGTTTAGAGCAATAGTTTTATGAATGTTTGAGGTCTTTAGATCCTTATTCACTACTTCCCTCTATGTCATTTCATGCCTTCCCTTCCCTTTCTCAATTTCTATGACATGGTCCGCATCTATGTGTTGAGCCTTCTATATTAGTGCATTTGTTGGTCTATACATAACATGTTTAAATCATCTGAGTGTCCCTCTCTCAAATTTTTCTTAATAACTGCTGCTTCTATTTTCCCCTTATATACTTTATCTGTCCCAAGATGATATAGTCCACATTAATAATTTGGGATTTTCCAAATTAATTATCTGCTTTCCGGTTTTAGTTTAAAGTCAGCCAGTCAAAAGGTTATTTTGTCAATAATACCCTCCAAATAACTCGTATCAATTTTTGTGCTTCTTAAGTGAAAATTGATAAACTAACAAAAATAATCCATTCAAAACTCTTTTCCTAATCTCCCTGCCAAAGTCAAATTAGACTATTATTTTGGGACAAAGAGAGTATGTATTTGTTCATTATTGTATCAATTCTTGTAGGTTCATGCATCCATTAAACATTCTTGTTTCTGCTATGTAAATGCGTTGTTTCTTCATTCCAACACTTGCTGCCATACAGATGGTAGCTATGCAAATTGTTGTCCATTAAAATTTTCTCTTCAACTTAGCTAGCATCATGAAACTGCAGAAAACCCTTGTCCCACTTTGTTGAGGTGGCGATACTGGAAGCATCATGAACCTAATAGGATACTAACATTATCATATTGTGTTGCGTTACATTACCCATTTAGTTGTTGGGTTGTGTTTGTGTTAGAGTTTTTATGACAACAAGTTTATTATGTTATGTTTGTGTTCACTCAAATTATTTCATACTTACATCCTTACACAACAAAAGCACAACATACATCCTCAAATTGCCACCCGTACACTTTATCAGTTTATCCATCATGTTTTTGATCCTATAGGTAACATCATTGTCATATCCCCTCATCTCTTGTATCATAGTTGCTGATAACTTTTTCTTTCTAGGAAACATTACACTTGCTATTTTTTTTATATGCAGTCATCTTTATAATCGAAATGATACAATTGTCATATTGCTGTAAAGTCCAAGATAAAGCAGCATTTTATCATGCAATAATTATTCCTTTGTTGGACAATCATTCTCCATGATGCCTTCTTTCTTCATTGTTCCTTCGCATCATATTATAGCATTAATCGGTAAAGTACATCTTTTGCATTGGGACTTTGCTCAAGAGTTGCCTTTTCATTGGCTATATGGCCAATGACTGTTCAATAACAAGTTCATTCTCCATGCTTTCTTTCTTTGTTGTGGCATGAATATTTTCAAGTGGTTCATCTTTGAGCACCCTCTGGCATGTTCAATAAGTTCATGGCGCTCTATCTAAATCTCTGTACAAGGTTTCATATGGCATAGTCGTTCTGACAATCATTGACTGTTGTGACTGTGTTTCTAGTCTCTTTTGGAAGATCAAGGCCTAGGATTGCAGGGTTATCTCTATATTGTATAGGGTTTCAGATGTTCCTGTTGCTTTTTACCCAAGTATGGTATTCTGGTTACATAGTAAATTATTTTTATTATCTTTTGGAATTAAATTGTTGCCTTTGACGCTAAACTACAATCTCAATGTTTATAGACCAGTGGCATTTATTTCATCAAAGATTTCATAACTAATCTTCTGTGGAAAGTGCATAAATATTATCTATTTGTACAGGAAATGGGTTTGTTGGAGGTGAAACACGGTTTACTCCAAATTGCAGAAACCTTGGATTTTCTCCATAACAATGCACGTCTCATTCACCGGTCTATATCACCTGAGGTATGTGCTCCCCTTTTTTTTTTTTTTTTGTCCACACCCCCCAAAACAGAAGAACACATCTTTAGGATACAATATATTGGAAGCATAGTTATCATAGTTGCACTAAGGCTAAAGTGGTGCACATAGGCGAAAGGTGCCAGGCGTTTCAAAATTGGAAACGGTGAAATATGCTATTTAATTGATGGAGAAAACATGGCATTAAAGCTAGATCACACATACATCTTAAATATCTTTGATTCCACAAGAAAATGATTATTCTAGAGTTTCATGAGAATACAAAGAGCAGAATTTTTATTAATAATTGACCATGTTCCTCAATAAAGTGCATTAAAATGCCTATTTATGAGAGTAGAACTCCTAGTTTTTTACTTGGAAAGCATCACTAGAATAAGAATCCTGAAATCAATGTAGATGCATAAACAGAAGAAAACTGAAACCTAAACTACTAAAATTACATACAAGAACTTAATTTCAAAATACAATTACAAGAACTTCAATAGAATTATTAATGATAATTAGAAAGAAATAATACCGCCATTGCATCAGAAATGGAAAAAGATACAAGTTTTCTCAATATTTAATAACGTTTCACAAAATATCACCATATCAAAAGCTACAACTTCACATATAAATTAAACTATCTGCGCACCTTCAAAAGTTAAACCGTTTGCTTGGAAGGCTGCATGGTAAAGAATTTTGATGATTGTACTTTTTAGGACAAACGGAATATCTTATCTTTGTTTCCTTTTTTCCCTTTTTCTGACATTAGAATATTTGTGCAATTCCTTTATCTTTGTACATTATATATGTTGTTATTTTAAATGTGGATTGAATTTTATAAAAATCAATATGCGTGGTAATGTTATATATTTACATAGCTAATCCTAATCTTATAATTTGCAGAATGTCCTAATCACTTCAAGTGGGGCATGGAAGCTTGGTGGATTTGGTTTCGCAATCTCAACAGATCAGGCTTCAGGCGACTTGCCTAGTTCTCAAGCCTTTCATTATGCTGTGAGTTGCATTTTGCATTAGTTTATGTTCTTGATTTTGTTGCCTCACCCTTGTCCTTAGTCTCCAATTCTACAACCGCCTTTCCCAATACATTTTTGCTTTATTCTGTCAGGCTCTTTTTTTTTGTGGGAATTTTTTTCTCATTTTTCTGGTGTTTTGGAAAATCAGCTATCTAACTGAAAATTTTGTCCCTAGCCAAGGGCAAAATAAGTCATTTGTAAGAAAACACCCTTTATTTTCAAACTAGGGAGTCATTTTCTAAATTTTAACAAATGCATAAGAAAGGCAGGAACCTACTGTGGACATGAAATGTGACCATTAGTCCATGACCATTGCCAAAGGCTAATGATATCTGCTCACCATTGGGCATTGGCTATCACCAATTGCCAGAGATCACTAGCATTTGCCTTTTTCTTTTTGTGCGATTTAATCCTATATTCAACTATAAAGAAAAATGTGGAATCTTTGTAAGACCATTCTGCCTGTGGTCTTCTTTATTGAAGCAAAGTCAAATTTTCGATTTTATACCAAATGCTTTAAATTTTCCAATTAATTAATTTTCATTTATAACCAAATCCCAAATTTAAAATTTCTTGTGGAAAATAATTTCCATAGAAAGTTATTTCATGAAGACTTGTACTCTTAAAGGTTGCATATGGTCAGGCCATCTTAAATTGACCTTCTCTCAGCTTTAATTGGTGCTATGTACTTTGTATACATTTTAGGTCTGTAAAAAATCTCTTGCCTTCTTCCTTCTAATCACATATTGGAATCTCTCAAGTAATTTTCTGGGTTTCCCTGAGTGTTGTGAAGATGTGTCCTAGTCTTTCACGAACTATATAGGTGCCTGTTGTGTTTGAATGTGATCTACTATTCGTACTTTTCATGAAGTCTCATCCATTAGCTTTCATTGTATAGATGGTTTAAGTATTTATTTTCTAAACTGCATTTACCTATTATTTCTGGCTTCTGTTTTGATCATCCAGGAATATGATGTTGAGGATTCTATGCTGCCTCTTCAGCCATCTCTGAATTATACTGCACCTGAACTTGTTCGTAGCAAATCACCTTCAGTTGGATGCTCTTCTGATATTTTCAGTTTCGGATGTCTTGCCTACCACTTGATTGCTCACAAGCCTTTGTTTGACTGCCACAACAATGTCAAGATGGTATCTTTTAATTCTTAGCCTTCTCTTCCACATGAAGATTAATTATAAATTTTATATGTGCTTATTTGAAAAAGGATTTTCTTTGTGGATAATTATAAAATTAGTGTTTGAACTTTGTCTGGTTTATTATTTCAGTATTTCAACCTTATGCTTTTATCAATCAAGTTTCAGAATTGATAAATTTTATAATTAAGTGCATTTGTTTAGAATTTCTTGTTGGAAGATCAAAATGAATTATTTTATCCCATTTTTTTAACTTTATTTATTTCTTTACATTGTCATAATTTTCTATTATTCTCTTTTGATTCTATCGATGATGCTTGTTTTCCTCTGTGCAGTACATGAATACCTTGACTTACTTATCCAGTGAAACTTTTTCGTCTATTCCTCAAGAATTAATTCCTGACCTACAGAGAATGATCTCTGTAAATGAATCTTTCAGGCCAACAGCAATGGATTTTACAGGTAAAACGTGATCCTCTTTACCATTTCATGTGAGCAAACAGATCTATCTATTTATTTGTGATTCCATCTATATGCATATTCCTTTTTGGTCACTTTGTTTTCAAATAATGATTTCTGGCTTCTGGTGAGGTTTAATGTAAAATAGAAAAGTTCTGTTTACAAAAAAAGAATTGGAAAAGGATCTCATATAGTATTTGAATTAGGCTCATATAAAAAGTACTAACATGCATGTTGGTTACTCGGAATATGCATAAACAAACTGTCTTAGGTGTGAACTTTTCTGAACCAATATGTTTGCTTATAAGTATTTTAAATAGAATAGTTTTCTAGCACAAAAATATGTTATCTTATGTTAAATTATGATAATTTATTTTAAACAAATCAAATGATTGAAAATTAATATATATATATATATATATATTTGTGTGTGTGCAAGTAGATCCAGCCTTAATATGGGTATAAATTATATAGTTGGCAGTCTTCCTTGATTTCTGGTGTTGCTTTGTGTCACTAGTGTCGATTAGTTTCCATATATTTATTTTTTAATTTTTCAAATTGAATGTTTGCATGATATCCTTTCTGAGTTAACTCATTGTGGATTTCTTTAAAAAAATGAAAATAAAAATTAATGTAGCATGCTATATGTAGTATTTTATTGGTAAGGTTATTTGTAGTGTTAGCAATTAAATTTTCTACAGTATATTAGTTAGTGTAGTGTGTGTGTTTTTTCTTCTCTCTTCTTTTTGAGGAATAGTTAGTGTTATTTTTAATTGTAACTCAAACTATAAACTTAACTGTCAATTATTATGAATGCCAAGCTTTTCTAGAATAACTACCTAGAGATTGGGGGGATAACAACATCTGGACTAGTATTCATTTTACCATATTATAAGCATTTTAAAAAAAAAAATTAAAACATATGAAAACAATTAACGGCACATCTAAATTACTCGGTGTAACAAGTTAAATTCATGCAAAATTGTCAGTCATTAGGCTAGGTAAATGAATAAAAAAAGTTAAAGGAAAAAAAAAAAGAAAATCTTGATGCAAGAAATAAGATAGATGCATGGCAGAGAGGAAGAGTCAAATTCATGGAAAATTTATTATTCAGTATTAAGGACAAAAACAATGCTCATGAATATTAAAAATAACTAAAAAATTATCAATGGACCATTAAAAAGTTTAAAAAAAAAAGAAAAGAGAAAAAGCAGTCAGTTGTACCTGGCACCAGATATACTAACTTAACATAGACAATGATGAAAAGTTAGTTAATTGAATACCATTATTGGGGTTGACTGATCTGATTAAGTTCAAATTAAAAAAGGATTCCAAGACCATGTGGTTGATTGTTCTAGTTCAATCTGAAAAAAAGAAAAGAATGATTTGACACAATTGAATATCCATTGAGAACACCACCTCACTTGAGCGAAGCTCCAGGGGCAGGGTCTCTCGTTCGATACCTACTATTCCTTCAGATGCCATTCTGATACATTAATCCTTTCAAGTTGAATAAACTTGAACCCTGCCAAAAACCAAACATGAACAGCCCCACCATTGAAAACTTAAAAACAAGCTGAGGCACTGTAAAAGTAGAGTATAATACATTCATATTAGTTAAAATACATAGAAAAAAAAAGTGTTAAAGCATGCATAGGTTTGTTTTAGTAGGTAATGAAATGAAAGTTGGATTAGTTTGTTATATAATTTATATAAAAAGCATTACTCTTGTTTTTTTTTTTGGAAATAAGAAAGTATAACCATGTACTTTTTTGGTATATTCAAATGTTCTCCCTCGCGATTTAGATAGATTAGAGATTCTAGATAAGAATGGGTACTCGGGTCGGGTGAATTCAATAATAGATGTATTTTGGCATTCCAGCCGTCCTTCTCCTTTCAAGGCCTATCCTAAAGATAATCCAATACTTCTTGGTTGTGAATATCTGAATAGGACAAACTGCCCCATGGAGTCTGTCATATGATGTGAACCACTCTTTGGTTGCTCAAGTACCTATATCCTGTTGTACATTTAGTTAATAGCATTGATGAAGCCTGGGGCCACCTGTTCATCTGTTTTTGTATTATATAATGCTATGTTCTGATGTTTTATTTTTCTTGCATCAGAAATTTATATAACTTCTAGCATCAGAGTTGGTAACCTTGGGGAAGGGATGTAACTTTAATTACATAATTGATGCCTGTGACATGACAGATATAGTAGGCTTCTTAAGTTATTTTCTTCTTGATATTTGTATTGTTGCTATAATCCATATGTTCTATTGCAGGATCTCCATTTTTCCGGAATGACACTAGGTTGCGTGCTCTTCGATTCCTGGACCACATGCTTGTATGCTATTGAATTATATCTTGACTGGCTCATACTTATGGGAATAATCATCTGAGATCTCCGCTTTAGGAGAAATTCCACATGAAAAAGAAAAAGAACGAAAATGAAGTAAAAGTTGTGGTGGAAATGATATTTATTGTCATATTTGTTTTCTTGCAGGAAAGAGATAACATGCAGAAGTCTGAGTTCTTAAAAGCATTATCAGATATGTGGAAAGATTTTGACTCTCGCGTGTTGCGGTATAAGGTTTGTTTTTTTTCTTGTTTTCCTTTTCTTTTTTTCTGTTGATCTGACGTATCATTTAATGATTTCTTGTCCGTTTGCATACCTTTACTTTATAATGATCATTGACTGATAGACTAGACCCAGCTTGATTTTTGTTAACAAAAGAAAACTTTTGTGAAGAATAACTAACACTATGTTTGGGAATAAATTCATTGAGGAAAAAGGATAGATGAAAAGAAAAATGAGAGGTATATTTCCACTTCTTTAGATTGGAAGAGAAATGAAAGGAATGAAAATGTGTGGAAAATTGTTTTATAATAGTAGACTTACACTTTTAGTCTTTTACCCTTTGCTTTTAAACTTTAAATGATTGTTTTGGTAGTAGTTTCATAATTTTAGATGTTTTCTATCTATTTTCTTCCCAAAAATTTGGAGTATTTTTTTTATGGGCTCCATTTAGTTTTTTTTTTTTTTTTTTATATATCCATTTTCGTTTCCCCTTGTCTTCTTTCCTCTTGGAAAAGGTAAAAATGAAATCCTTTAAAATTTTCCTCTCATTTCCCCCATTTACCAAACATAGCCTTAGCATTTTCAGTCATCACCATTTACCATTCATGTTTAGCATTACCCTTGTGTGCTTAAAATACATATACATAGATACACATTTGGTTGTGCAATGCTAAAGTCAGGCAACAGATTGGCTTGACCATTGACAGTTCTTATTGCTGTTCTTTCATTTAGCATAACGGGAAACATATATTGATCTTTTTCTTTTTCTCGTCGTAATTGAAAAAACAATTTCAGTAAACAAGATTTTCTTGCAGGTGCTTCCACCATTGTGTGCAGAACTTAGGAATATGGTTATGCAACCAATGATTCTTCCCATGGTTCTCACTATAGCAGAGTCTCAGGTGCTGTTTTTCTCATCATTGTTATTCAGGTCAATGGCTGGCTTATTGATGTTGTTTTGTTCTTCCTATTTATTTCCTACGGAATTTAGTTTCTCTTGGTGGCTTACTAGTTGTATTAAATGGTGTGGTTAAACATTTCATAATAGCATTGATATAGGTGTCTAATTTGTTGAATGGGCTTATGATGTCTCTCAAGCAGATGTCTCATTTCTTCCATTGTTTTATTTCCCATATCTTTTTGTAGATTACTGCAGCTACTTTTTGACTTATATCTCAATCTAGTTATTGGCTATGAATCATAACAACTTTCTAACTATCCTTTGTCATGGCAACTATATATAGCTTGGATATTGGTGTATCTACTCTTTGACAGTCTTACCTGTGAGATCTTTGTGATAGTAATCCATATATGCTTAATAATAACATGGACATACTAAATGTTCCTCTACCAATCTCTTAAGTTCTTCAATTTAGTTTGACTATAATTTCCTGTTTGTTCTATGGAATTATATATTTACTTCTGTTGTCATGAAAGTGGTTGTTGCTTAGTTGGAAAAACAATATGAAGTTTCGAATTACATTGTAGGATAAAAATGATTTTGAGCTGTCGACACTTCCAGCTCTCATTCCTGCCTTGAGTACTGCTTCAGGTGAGACACTGCTGCTGCTTGTGAGGCGTGCTGAACTCATTATCAGCAAGGTAATTAAAATGGCTATGCTGGTCTTTTTTCTTTTCTATTTGTTGATGGGGATTAGGCTTCGTTAGTAATGTTATATCTTAATAGGCCTTGTAATTAATAAAATCATTAAGTCATTTGTTTTTTTCATTTCGTAGCCTCAATCTTGTAAAATGCAAGTGGATTTGGGATACTAATCGTGGATGAAGCCTGAACAATAGATAGCATGGGAAACGTTTTCTCCCAATATCAAAATGAAACATTAATAATAATAATAATAATAATAATAATGGAAAGCTTCTTCTGTCAACAAATTTCAAGAAATTAATTTTTTAATTTCCTGTTTCTTGGCTTTATTTGTATAATCTTCATCAAATCTGTTAAACCAAGCAATGATATGGTAAAAATTTTGGGGCTTACACATAATTGCAGGCATGACTCTTAAAAGCAGCTTGATGCAAAAATGCTGGTTCAAAATTCTCTTTCCTAAGACCATTTTTATATTTTGGAGGACATTGCTACCTTTTTACTTATTCTTCTTAAGCCAGAAGGTTTTAGGGGACTCTATTGGGTATTTTGCCAAATTTTTTTAGTGCTTTCAAATGATGAAAAATGTGCTCCATTAGTTTCCTCTCCATAAGGGAAGAGCTTGCTGTGAAAAAATATTTTGAGATGGATATACTGATTTATTTATTTATTTTCTGCTATTCCATATATGGTATCTTGGCTAAATCACCTGTTGGGGTTGCATATTTGTTTTTGTACTACCATATTCCCCATGACTTCTGCCCCTCTCTACCTTGATAACATTTATAAAAATGTTTGCAGAATGAATTATGCTCCACGCTAATGTTTTTTGCTTTGTAATTATTGTAGACTAGCCAGGAGAACTTAGTGTCCCATGTCCTTCCTATGCTTGTTCAAGCTTATGATGATACTGATCCACGCATTCAAGAAGAAGTCCTGAAAAAATCTACCTCTCTTGCTAAGCAACTTGATGTTCAGGTGACTGCCATTGGTATGGATTTATAAGCATGTGTATACATAGTCAATATCATACATTCATGCATTTATATCTGTATATTCATTTTCATGAAGCATTCTGAACTGTTTTTTTTTTTTATTTTTTTTATTTATTATTTATTATAAATAATTGATTAAACATGTGCTGATGGAAGGTAGACTACTTAGCATTTTACCCTTGCATTTGCATGGGTATTTTTATAATATTCCTCTTCCAGCTGCTTTGACATGCATTGTTGTGTGCTTGGCCACTGACCACTGGGAAATAAAAAAAAACACGAAAAAAAAGGGAAAAACCAGCCCTATGAGATACATCTGTACTGTCTTCCTGTTGATGGGATATGATATGCCAAAGTTTTTTTTCTTTACTATCTTATTATTCCTTTGCTATTATTTTTTCTTGCAGCTGGTGAAACAATCAATTTTGCCTCGTGTTCATGGCTTAGCACTTAAAACAACTGTTGCTGCGGTATACCTGTTTCTTTATTTGCCAATTTTATATTCAATTTTTATTGGTTTGTCCTTTCCATGAATGTAATTTATTTTATTGAAGTTGGAAACTGTCCATATGATTACCTATGCGCAAAAGGTTTTTTGGTGAACTACTTTTTGGATGCGAGATTTACAATGCATCCATGCTTTTCCAGTGAAGTGCAGAGGTTAATTAGATGTTGAATGATTTGTTTCTATTGTCAGGTAAGAGTCAATGCTCTGTTATGCCTTGGGGATCTTGTTCACACGCTTGATAAACATTCTGTTCTGGAAATCTTGCAAACAATTCAACGTTGTACAGCTGTTGACCGCTCTGCTCCCACCCTTATGTGTACCCTTGGGGTTGCAAATTCAATTCTCAAGCAGGTAAACAAATTCTACTGACAGATGCAGTGTTACTGCTTCATAGTTTTCCTTCTGTTTTGGTCTATGGAAGAATCTCATGGTCATTGATGCTTTGCTTTATTCTTGTCAGTATGGAGTTGAATTTGTGGCAGAACATGTACTTCCACTACTTACACCTCTTCTTACTGCCCAACAATTAAACGTTCAACAGTTTGCCAAATATATGCTTTTTGTTAAGGATATCCTCAGGTAGTACAATATTTTGTCGCATCATACATCTGTGTAACTTCTTTTTTATCGATCTGTATTCACATGCTAGTTAAATGTATGCTCTTTGATCTACTCTATGTTTGGCAAGAAAGAAAATGTTGATTTCACTCCCAAGAAATTCAATTTGATGGAAGACGACATATCTTTTATAAATGAATTTGATTTCTATCCATTTATAAATGAATTTGAAGTATCAAATTCATTTATACTAGATAAGGAGTTAATTCTATTGAGACTTGTAATTCCTTGTGTGTTTGCTGCATGGATATACTAATGAGTTGCCTCTCTTTGTTTTATTATTTTCTTAAACTTTTGAGCTTTGTTATAGGATGATAGAAGAAAAAAGAGGAGTTATAGTAACTGATTCTGGAGTTCCAGAGGTAAAGCCAATACCCTTTTCTAATGGGGTTCAGTCTCAAGCCTCGAGCAAAACAACCGGAAGTGTTGCTCCTGCACCAAAGAGCAGCCATTCATGGGATGAGGATTGGGGTCCGGCACCGAAAGAACCTACAACTACAAAGCAGCCTTCAACAAGCAAGCCACTGTCTACTCCTGTTCTGAACAATCAGCCAATTCAAGTGCCTTCTTTACGATCAGAATCTTCCTTGATTTCTGCTGTATCTGGTCAACAAACAGCTGAATCATGCCCTCCGGTTGACATAGAATGGCCTCCTAGAGCATCATCTTCAGGTGTTACGCCTCAGTCAAGCAATATTGGGAAGCAAATGAACACAGGAACATCATCCTCTTCAAGTTTTGATGATCTAGATCCTTTTGCTGATTGGCCTCCACGACCAAGTAATGCTTCTAGTCCATCAGGAATTTCTAAAAATGGCTCTATGGGATCATTGACAAACAATTACACTACAAGTTTGAACATGAACACTCTCAACAATATGAACTTGCAGAGCAATGGAAATAACAGCTGGGCCTTCAATGGCCAAAATTCATTTGATCCAATGAAACCAAACCAAAGGACTTCTACAATGAATACAGGTAGTTTGAGCAGTGGCGTTAATCCTCAGAATTCTCTTGGTTTCTTAAAGCAGAATCAAGGTATGTCTACTTTGGGTTCTTATAACGAAAAGAAATCAACAGACCTTGAATCTATATTTAGTTCCAGCAAAAATGACCAGCCTGCACCTAAATTGGCTCCACCTCCATCAACTGCTGTTGGTAGAGGAAGAGGAAGAGGAAGAGGAAGAGGGGCCACTTCTACTTCGAGGTCTAGCAATGCCAAACCAGCACCCGGGCAGCCGCCTCTTTTGGACTTGCTGTAATGAGTTGGTTTCCCTTTTTTTCATACGAAGAAAAAGGAGATATTGAGGATGTGAACTTTCAAAGTAGAAATTCCATGCAGTGAAGCATTTTGGTTATGTTAATGGATGGAAATATACAAATTCATCAGGGGGTACAGAACAGCAGCGACCATGGGGTCTGGGATGATGCGTCAAGTGATTGATTGTTGTGAATTGTTTGTAGCCTATTCTGACTGATCCTCAACAAGGTTCTTTCTTATAAAAAAAAGGAAAATCTAATACTGTTCAGTTGGATGGGTTAAACATTTTGATGTTCGGAAATAGTTTTGGCTGGAAAGTTTATTATTCAACACAAAGTCCAGTTCCAGCGACTGGATTAAAAGTAATAAAAAGAAAATCAAGTATTTGGTCTGTATTTAGATAATAGAGGTAAGCCTTCTAACTTCCTGCTCTATCTTGTATGATAACAATAACAGCGATCAAACTATTTTGTGGGTTTATTGTGTGATCAAATTATCTGTGGGGTTTTTGGGAATTTATATTTTATTTTGTAAATATCGATCCATTCCTTTAGATGCTTTCGCTTTTGGCGACAAGATTCAAGCAGTCATACATTTTTTCTATTTGCAAGAAAGTTTTTAGCCCTAGTTTGTTTTTCGTGTTGTTAATATTAAGATTGGAAGCACTCAATGGTTTCTTAAAAGGAAGGAGAAAAGTATTTTTAGGGACAATTGAGCTACTCTTACATTATATTCAGCTCTTCAACACTATATTAATGAGTTGTTCGTAGAGACGGACAGGCTAATTTCTATGCTTGAGATAGACCTAACTTTGGTTAAAGGATTGTTGCTTGGAAGCCACTGCTAACCTTTAACAAAGAGAAGTCTGCCTCAAGTTACAAGGCTTGCTTGTATGCCTTCCAAGGACAAACAGTAAGGATCTGAGCTGTGTTTGTTCCCGATAGACTTCTTTGTTTGCATGCTAAGAGACCAGTGAGGGTTTCCAACCAAGGACCAGTCCCTAATTGGTTGAAAATGTAAAGAACTTTCATATTCTTGCTTCTGTTTTCAAGCTTTGCTTAATGCTCGTAGTGTTAGAACATATAGCACATGATTTTTGAAGAATCCCATTCATCCTAATTAACTTCCTACTCACTAATTCATATCCTTTTCTTCTTCCTTTGGCTTGCTTCTCAAGTGCGCCTGCTCAGGCTCAGCTGGTGTTTAAGAGCCTTCATTTTAACAGATTTCTGGCTAGTTGATGGATTTTGTGACAAAACATTTTCATATCCATCGTAATAAAAGATATATAGAAATGACAAATTTATAATATTTAAATTTATAATGAAAGTAAACAATATGCATTAATTTTAATTACAAATTCTTCGTTATAATTTATTATTATATGACCTTTTTATTATAGGCAACTTAATATTTTAACCACACTGATATTGTAGCAATCGTCTTCATCATCACATGCTATAAAACCTTGGATACGGAGGCAAATTCCAAGAACTCAGGATTTTGCTGTAATATCTCCATTCTTTTGTCATCTAAAGCAATCCAAGCTTCAATCCCTTTTCCATCGTTTGCATCAACAAATATCGTCAGATTTCTGAATAAATCTCCAACTTTACCCATAACACCAACCCAATAAGGCTCTCCCCATCCAAAATCTGGCCTTGTAAGACTCATACGACTCCAGCTCGTAAATACAAATACTTCTGGCTTTTCCATTAAAAGTAACTCTATCGTTTCAAAATACGGAGACAGAGTTTCAAACCCATTTTCACCTTGTAAATTCTGCGTATAATCGGTTTTAAAAAGTGCAATAGCTTCACTTAACACCCTAACTAGTTCATGCAATTCTTGATTTGTATCATTAGGGTCTGCAATTGCGACTGCACCCCAAACCAAATTCCCAATAGACCCATCTTTCATTTCTGGTATTGTCCTTTTCCTCAGATTTACTGATTCAATTAAAACTGATGTGTTTGAAGCACTTGATGATGAAGATTGTGCTAACATCCTTGTTGCTTCCATACAGTGTTTCCAAATGAAACACGACAGCGTTTGGATACGGGTTGGTTCAGTCTGATCAACTTCATTGCCTTTTGCTTTAGCCTTAAGAGTATCTATGGCTTCAGCATCGAACACAAATCTTCTTGTAATGTAATTTCCTTTGACAAACCATAGGCTCTCCATTAGCGATATTTGGGTTCTTGGACTTGGAATTTTCGGAGGAAAAAATAGTGATGGCTCCTCAAAATCTGGCTTTATAACACCGTTAGGGTCTCCTCGATGTAAAGAACTCCAGCTAGCTATGAAATTTGAAGCTGTAGCTGAATCTAAGAGTTTGTGTGAGAAACAACAGCCCAAAGCTATTCCACCACAAGTAAATTTGCTCACTTGAACTGCTAGTAAAGGTATTTCCACGGCTAATTCCTTGTGGTAGGGGCTACATGGAAGGAAACTGTTTAGCGACTCAGTTTCATGGAGCTTTAGGAAATCAGACATGGAACAACTCACTTTCGCTTCGATAAAAGGAAGCCTTCTTCGAATCGATCGATGAAGATATTATCATCATTTGGCCTTCCAGAGAGTGGGTAGTAGAGATTTAGTGTTTGAGAAAGAGATTTTTTTAAGTGGGTTAGGGTTTGATTGACATGGGATTTAGAATCATTCATGGGAAAGAAGAAAATGACTGGGACGTAAACTGCAGGGTTAAGTTGGTCGAAAAATGTGAGTTTATAAGGTTTTGGATGTTGAGTTGCTGATGAAGATGGCTTAACGAACTCGCTTGATATGATTTCAACTTCCATCTCTAGCTACTAGAATTGCAAGGTCCTTGCAGAAAATATTATGATATTCTTGTCATTATATAATAGCAAGGAAGCTAAACAGTAATGATACCTAACAGGTGAAAATAGAGATTTTTTTAAATATTATTTTTTTTTTCCAATGAATAGTTAGAAATTACCCCATTTTTAATTGAAAAGAAAAAGAATCGATTATGTAAAAATTAACCTCTAAATCTTATACTTTTAACTCTCTGGTCTGTGAATTTTATAGATTATCTATTTTTCATTTGAATTTATAAATATTTTATAATATTGTACACTTTTCTACGCTAAGAATAATAATATGCAAAATATATATTAATTTGATGTATATTTAGTATAACTTTTAAAACAAAAATTATCACTTTTTGCAACTATGGAAAGGTATTTAATTGATTTAATTTATTGTATTGATATAATTTATAAGTTAAAGTATTTAATGAGAAAAAAATTTAGAGCTTCATAAGATTAAAATAATAAGTTCAACATATATATATATATATATATTCTGTCGTAAAAAGGTTATTCCTCGTTAACTTGATTTATAGATGAGTGTATGGACCATTTCCTCATCAACTTGATACTTTCATGTTTGTTTCAAATTGTTTGCAATATTTTATTTTTTAATATATATTTGATGAGGCTTCCTTCAGTTAATATACCCGACTATAGCTAGGTTTAGGTGTAATTTTAGGCCTATCAGTTCAGGATAAATGCTCGGATATATTTAATAAACATTATTTATAAATTGAAAAATTAATATGTTGTCAAAACAAGCTAATTAGTAATAAGTTTTTATTCTTAGTTTTTCTCATCAATATTTAGGCTTGACGTGTAATATTATCGGTTATAAGCACGAGCAGAGTTAGATTTCAAAATTTAAGAAAGTCAAAAATAAATTTTTCAAAAGTTAGAAAGACCGAAATAAAAAAAATTTTATTTTACTAAATTATAAAAAAATTAAAAAAATTCTGAAGTTTGAAAGCTCATGTTCCTAAAAAATTCTTAGTTTTTTTTACTAATTTAAAAAAATTAAAAAAATTCTGTTATAATTTAAAACAGGAGATTTGTTCATTCCCAAAAGGGTGTGGAAATATTCATTTGAATATATATACCAATTTTCACGAACATGCCTACTCATTGTAAGTAAATATTAGTTAATTGGTATGGTTAACGGTATTCCTCCAAAAACCTCACTCTTTGTGTGAAAAGCTTTTCTTAATAGGATTTCCTCTAAGGAGAATTTATTCAAAAGGGATTGCATTTCAAGCTTAGAAGAGTGTTTGTGTTCTTTCTGCAGGTCATCAATTGAAAATTCATATCATTTATTATTTGGCAGCGTTTTTGCAAATAAAATCTGGAGTGCTATCTTTAGATGGTGGGGTGTGAGAGCTGTTCCTTCAAGTTCCTTTACCAATTTGGGGTGGCAATGAGAATTTCTGTTACAATTCAAGGGTCTAAAGTTTGCATGGTTAATTTTATTTTTTGTAACAGCTTGGTCACTTTGGTTATGTAAAAACAAATTGGTATACCAAAACGAATTGCAGGAAGTTAATCAAGTTATAGAATGAATCCAAATTAGAAGTTTTGAGATTTTAAAAGTTAAGTTTCCTTCTCTCTCTTATAGCCTAAATGATTGGATTATGTATCCTTTGTTAGTGTCAAAGTGCAATATATTTCAAGTTGTTGTGCCAGTAATTTCAAGATGTTGGGCTCCTCCTCAAGAAAGGTCTCTTAAATTCAACACAGATGGGTCTGTTCTACGAAAATCTGGACCAACAGGTATTAAAGGTGTTCTGAGGAATTCGCAAGGGTTTGTTTTATGTGTTTTTTATGAATCTATCAGTTCAGAAGAGTTAAATGTGGCTGAATTATTCGCTTTGTTAAAACCTGTTGAGATTTATATTTGTTCAGAGATTGCCAATATTCCAATTACCTTCAAGATAGATTCTAGAGTGGTCTTGAGCTGGGTTTCTAAACATGCTTATCGCCCTTGGAGATGGTGGTACAATTTCAATAGGTTTGACTGTCTTCTTGGTTCATGATCTTCCTTTCAATTTAAACACGCTAATAGAGAAAGTAATAGTTTTACTGGATAATCTAGATAAAAAAGGAGTAATTTCTACATAACTTTTTTTGGCGTGGTTATAATTTTGTTTCAATGTAATTTCTTTTTCTTTTCTTTATCTCAAAAGAAATTTGTATTTTGTTTTTGGGATTTTTACAAGTCTTTTCGCTTAGCGTTTTCAAATAGAATTAGGTGTATTTAGAGGCCTATATATAAGTTCAGATGAAATTTTTTTGATTTGGCTATGTTTTTTTTCGATACATTTAATTAATAAAATAAAAATCTTTTGCTGATAAAAAAAAGTAAATATAAGTTAATCGATATATGAAATTTTTCATTAATTTAATTATATATATATGTTTTATTAATAATTACTATCTAAGCGTGAAGAATGAAATGTCTCACTTGCCTAGAAGCCAACTCTATCAGGCTTAGCTAATTATATATAACTTTTTACTAATTTTTTATTATAAATTATAATATTAAGGATAGTTTATATTACAGAATCTCAAAGCTTTTACAAAATAGAAAAAAGAACATTTTATGAAATAATAAAACAAAAAATTCAATAATTAAATAAGTTGTTAAAGAAAGAACAGATTTAAATAATAAAACATTATTATAATTAGGCAATCAAATTTTTTATAAAAATAAAATTACTTATAAACCAATTTATATTTGCTTACATAATTTAAATTTAATTAACTTAATTTTTAGTATATAATATAATACCAAAAACTGTATATATTACTAAAATATGAAAAAACAATATTATGTATTGTAATAGTTAATATATTAATCACTGTTTAAGAGCATCATTTTAGTTTTTTTTCTCTTCGTACTTTTTGCTAAGTCTATTAGCAACATAATTAATTTTATTGTTATATTTTTTGGAAGAAAAAAAATCTTTCAACGTACTATATGGTTTGCTTATATAATATGTTATATCATATTTTTATATTATATATATATGTATTTCTAGAGAGTGTTATCACTCTTTTTTTTAGAAATTTAATTTATTAATAATAATATCAAATATTATAAATACTCAATTAAGTCAGATTTAAAATTTATGATCATGATTAATAAATAGTTCGTTAATTTTTTAACAAATAAAAAGTTATATTTATATATTTTTAAATAATAAAATTAAAGTGAAAAAAATAAATAATATTTTTTCACTTGAAAATTACTTTTAGACCATAAAATAACTTCTTTGAATCTTATATATTTAGATTGTTTTTTCAAGATACGTATAATGATATTTATTAATTTGTCATTTTAAACGATAAAATGATAAGGATGCATGAAAATAAAATTACTTATCAATCAATTTATATTTGCTTATAACGATTTAAATATTAACTTAATTTTTAATATATATATTTGCATGTTACGTAATCTCACCATATTAAGCTGCAATTGATTGTTAACTCTCCCAGCAAAAACTCAGAAAGTGGGAAATATGGCACAAGACCTGATTTAAGTGTCGGTTTGATTGAATTTTTGTGTTCTCTTCCTTTTTTAAAAAAAAGAAAGAAAAACTTAACTTTTATTCAAACTAAAGTTAAGTGATGAAATATAACTAGAAAAAAAAAAAGATTTGCCCTGGACATAAAAGAAAAAGGATTGCAAAACCATTATTCTAAAATAAAACACATATATATATATATATATATTCTAGCAATGAGAATATTGAGGCTCTTCCTTTGTTCACCATTTTGTTTTTTTTTCATCAAAATTTTTCTTTATTTTGCTATATTGACATACCATCCCTTGTCTACCATGCAAAATTCAACTCTTCATCTCATTCATTGTGCTGCAATTTACCAAACAATAATCATTTTTGCTAGGTCAAGGATTAAACCCTAATAATGACACACCAACCCTTATCTTACTATCATGCACAGTCCAACCCTCGTCTTTTTTATACTCAACCCATATCCCACATACAACAGTTACTTCACCCCTTCTGCCCCACCACTTGTCTATTCCTTTTTTCAGCATTTATCCTATTTTCTTTCACCAATTTGCACGAGATCTAAAATGGCGATAACACGAAAGACTTTAGCGATCAATTAAGACTAATGAAGGATGTTCATCTTGGAAAAAAAAAAAAACACAAGGCTAGACAAAGCAGATAGTTTCCTTTCTGAGTATTTTGCATTTCCTTTTTTTTTATCTCTCTCAAACATATATGTTTTTTCCATTTAACATGAAAAAAAAAAGAAAAAATTACAATAATATTGAGAATGGGTCAGAATCCAAAATGAAGCAGAGTTAGCTTTTGAAGTTTAAAAAAAAAGACTCGGGCTTGGTCCGGGTGGACATGATTGTAGGCATAAATAGTAATCATGGGCTGGGCTTGATCCTAATGAAAATTACTGAGCCAGCATCGGCTCGGTCTGCTGGCTGAGAAAATTAACAACAAAAGGGCTGTCTGGTGCGACAGTTGTTTTTTATTTTCTGCTGAAAAATTTACTGATCCGTTGGGCTTGCATTTATCGAAAGTATTTTGAGATTGGTCAATAAAAAGAGCTTGAGAGAGGGAAAAATAAAGATAAGAAGGACATGTGAGAAATATTTGCAATTGCACGAAAGGACCCGCAGCCAAATTGAAGTTGAGAAGCAATATTTTAAAAGAGAGCAAATCCATATTCTAAATATTGTTAGAGTAATAATAAAGTAATTCAATTATTAGAAGCTGAAATTGGAAAACTAAGCAAAATGCAATTTATAAAAAGACGTTATGCATTCAATTTCACTTATTTTTGTTGTAATCAGGAGGAGATATTCAATTATGATCATAGAGATTCTAATCTATAACTTTTCCCTAAAGCTTCTGCTTGTGCTTTTGACTAAGAGCCCCATCCAAAACATCAAACAGTGAAAATAGTTACTGGGTAAATGATTATGTGGGCATATGTTTGGGACATTTTTACAGATGACATGCCTGATTGTGCTTTCTTTTCTTTTCTTTTTTTTAAGAAATTAAGTGAGGAAAGAAAATTTAAAAATTAAATTAATAAAATCATTCATTATCTTAAATTAGATTTTCAAACTTTTTTTTTAAAAAAAAAGAAAGTAGGAATTCCTTATAAATATTTTATAGTTATGAGTTTATAATTAAATTAAAAATAAAAAATAAAAAATAATTTGTTGTAAATTTGATTATGGGGAAACAGCCTTCAATGTGTCTCACTTGTTTTGTCTTTTCTTTTCATTATTTCTTTAACCTGTATTGAACACTTTATTTGCACTTTCCAACTCTTTCATACAAAAGTGAACTTCACATTTTACAAGGAAGCGATCTTATGTTAGTGTTTCGCATTTAAGTATAAAAATTCCGATCAAACTTATTTAACATAATAGCTTAAACTTCTTTTAAGGGTAAGTTAGTAACGTAGGCCAACCTCTATGCATTGCACTAAGTCCATTTTCGTGATTACCATCCAAAATAAAATTAAAAAAATTTATAAATGAGAAAGAAAATTTTATAGTCTAAACCTAAATATTAAAATTTAACATATGGTGTAAACTGAACTCGAATTTATCAAGTTTGAAACTCGACGGACTTGAAAATTTTAAGCTTGAACTTGATTTAAAACTCGAGTAAATTTAAAATAAATATTCATAGCATAATAATAATCACGCTGGACAAACTTCTGTTGGTCTTGAGTTTGATTCTCGAGGGGTGTTTATGTAGTTAATTAATCTCTACTTGGACTTAAGCCTGCCAATACTCATGGATCATATTTTGGACCTTTTTCGAGCCGAGCTTGAAAAGCTCGCGAGCTGGCTCGATTCATTTACACTCCTTGATTTAACCAAGTTGATTGGAATAAAATAATAATAATAATAATAAATTCATTGATTTGTTATATCATTTTCCGTCAAATATTTATATTTAACTTCAAAATCGAAGACCTTAGTTAGGAAAAAGAAATTGGAGAAACTTATATATCCAACTGACTAAGATTTGAAGGATAAGGATTTAGAATTTGTGTTAATCTCAATTCAATGACGATATAAATTGAACATTACCAACTTGAACTTTGGGCCAATTCCCTGTTATTGCTTCCTGTCTTTTTGGTAAAGGATTAGATTCAAGAAATTCAATCCTTTTAATAAATACTTGTAGCAATTCTTGTCTTTGGTACATTGGTTTTAGTCCCAACCTCTCCCTTTTCTACGAAAAGAATCAATAGTAGCAATGATATGCTGGTGAATAACTTGTGAATGAATCCCATCTCCACGTCCTCCGACTTTTACATTTAATCTGATCGGTTAAAATTAATCTTGAACTTTTTTTACGTATTTGGTGTAAAATTTATTGATTCCTATGAAAAAAATATTTTTTGATTAAATTATATATTATATCTAAATTGAATCTTATTTTTTAATTTTTGGCCTGAGAATTATATAAATCAAGAAATATTGGGGAAAAAGAAAAAGAAAGTAAAAGCTTAGTCCTAAAGAATGGGCAGATAAAGAGAATCCCAAGAAGCAACAAAAGCAACTCCCATTTTTACATTTCTTTTATCTCCAAAATCCACTAATTAATTAATTTGTAATTTCAATTTTAAACGTTTGGCGCCGGATTTCTTAGCGCTATCAAAGCGCGCCATTCACGCTTCGTCTTTTCCTTTTTGCTTTTCTTTTCGTCCAGTTTTGACATGAATTGGCCGTTTTTCTTTGCAGTTTTTTCGGTTAATAGTCATCACGTGTGCGATGTGTATAGGATAGCCTCAATTTTTCTAAGAAAATAAAACTTTTGGCTCCGTTTTAGATTTTATTTTCTTATTATTTCTTTCATAAAATTGCTTTTCACTTCTTTTATATTGTTCTAAATTTTACAGTGCATTATTGTGATTATCCCCAATCAACATTTTCAATAAAATGGATATTTTTTTATTTATTAAGAGACTTTTTTATTCATATGAAACATTTTGGTTTTGGGTTGTAATGTGATCATTTTCTCCCTCCAAACCAAACCCATATGCCCAAGTTTTGGTCGGGAATTGACCAAACAAACCAACAAACAGTATGAAACTATTTAGTGCATGACTGATTTGAGTATGTTTGTTGATGTTAGGTACTCAGGTCCTACACTCACCCTTTTTGGGTCCCACTTGGATTTAATTAGGACCCTGCCCACTTTGTGATTTTTCCAAATTAAAAAAAAAAAATCAAATTGTAATTAACTTCAATGGCTCGATGAAAGGAAGAGAAAAGGGTTTTGATACAATTGAAAAGTGGAGGGAAACAAGGAGGATTGGCAGAAAACATGTCTTCCTCAAAATTTATCCCTTGTAACAAGGTTTTAAAATATAATTTAAATGAATGCCTCTTTTTTAGATTTTCCAATAAATATTTCCTCACTCTTATTGCATAGGTTGATTAATTTCAATTTGGGTTCATATTACCGAATTTCTTTTACTTTTTTTTTGGATTTAAACCACCGGTCCATGTTTCGAATTTATATTTTATATTTCATCTTTAACTAATATGCATTTTATTTTTATTGACTATTATCCCAACTCATCGTAATGCTTTGGCATCAATATTCCACTATATAATTAATTCCGATATATCTATTATTGAATTTAACTTTCGAACGGAGTCGGAAAAATATTTAAAGAGATTATTTGTTTTGCTTTTATTAATAAAGTTTCAAAAAAACATATATATATATATATATATATAATGTTTGACTCTTAAAAATCTATTTGCCTGTAAAATCCAATAGGCATGCATTATTAGATTTTAATTTTGGATGGAGTAGGAAAAATATTTAAAGTATCTTCTGAAAAAAGGAAAAAAAAAAAAGAAATTTTATTCCCTTCTACGATTAAAATTTACCTACCAAATATTCGAGTCAAGTGAGGGCATAATGAGTGCCATATGCATTTCCATCTTACTTTATCCATTCCATGGGCAAATTTTATGATATTTGAACTTTGAACAGTATTTCATTACACAATAACAATAAAGAATAAAGAAGTCTGAAAAAATAATAAAAGAAAAGTAACGAAAGAAAAGAATTCATGAATGAAAAAAGCCTTGATTTGCGCTTTGGTGAGACGACCTACAAAGACTTTCCTATATAAAGACCATGTCTTTGTTCAAGCAAAGTCATTACATAACATAACCCTAAACAAAAACATTTTTGTTTTCAGTTTGGTACTAAGTAAAGGTACCAAAAACAACAATGAGGGGATTTTCTTTCTGCCTTTTGTTATCTTTTTCATTCTTTCTATTGGGTTTTGTCCGAAGCAATCCCAATTACAAGGATGCTTTAGCAAAGTCCATATTGTTCTTTGAAGGACAGAGGTCAGGAAAGCTCCCTCCTTCACAAAGAATCAATTGGAGGTCCACTTCTGGCCTCAGCGATGGTTTGCTTGCCCATGTAAGTTAGTTAATTTTAGTTATTCACTTCTTTCTTGAAATTAAGAATTACTATTTATAATGCATTCATCTATTTAAACGCAACCGTGAGCAATTTCCCGTAAGTTTCATTGCCAGGAGCATAATGGGATTCTTTTGTTATTTTCACCAGGTGGATTTAACAGGAGGTTACTATGATGCTGGAGATAATGTAAAATTTAATTTCCCAATGGCCTTCACCACTACAATGCTATCATGGAGCACTATTGAGTATGGCAAAAGAATGGGCCCTGAACTACGAAATGCAAGGGCCGCAATCCGATGGGCCACAGACTATCTACTAAAATGTGCCAGAGCCAGTCCAGGCAAGCTCTATGTTGGTGTAGGTGACCCCAATGTCGATCACAAGTGCTGGGAAAGACCTGAGGATATGGACACTGCCCGTTCTGTTTATTCTGTCTCTGCCAGTAACCCCGGCTCTGACGTTGCCGGCGAGACAGCTGCTGCTTTAGCCGCCGCGTCTATGGTTTTCAGGAAAGCTGACCCAAATTACTCGAAGTTGCTACTGAGTACAGCCAAGAATGTTTTTCAATTTGCATTGAAATATCAGGGTGCTTATAGTGATTCTCTTGGATCAGCTGTTTGCCCATTTTATTGCTCCTATTCCGGTTACAAGGTAAAACAATTTCCTATGTTTCGAGAGCTATAATAAATCATAAATGTAATGTAACTCAACGGCACAATTGCAGGATGAGCTACTATGGGGAGCAGCCTGGCTATTCAGGGCAACAAATCAAATGTACTATTACAACCTTATAAAATCTCTGGGAGCTGATGACCAACCTGACATTTTCAGTTGGGACAACAAATATGCTGGTGTTCATGTTCTATTATCGAGGGTATGTCTCAAAAAACACAAATATAAGTACAGAACTATTATGTTCTCAAAACTCTGGTTAAAATTTGTTTATTTTCCTCTGCAGAGAGCTCTGCTCAACAATGACAAGAATTTTGAGCAGTACAAAGCAGAAGCAGAAAATTTCATGTGCAGGATTTTACCCAACTCTCCTTTTACCACTACACAATATACACAAGGTAATTAATGTTTACATACAACTGTGGAGGAATTATTAGTTAGGACTACCGTCTGTTTCCTAAAAGGAATTATATGAGTCTGTTTTATGCATTTCAGGGGATGATGGTAATTTTTTCAAAATGTTCAAAATATTTTCATTGAAATTGCAGGAGGGCTCATGTACAAGCTACCTGAAAGTAACCTTCAATATGTGACATCCATAACATTCTTGCTCACTACATATGCCAAATACATGAAAGCTACAAAGCACACCTTCGATTGTGGCAATCTCATGGTCACCCCTAATTCCCTCTTATACGTGGCTAAAAGACAGGCAAGTCACGATACCCTTTTGATTAGGTCTAAATTTACTTTATGACAGTTTTTCTTTTTTCTTTTTATAACTAATAAGTCCAATTTCTATTTTACCCTGGAGCGTAAAGGTTTTTACATGTGAAAATATATTTTTTAAAAATATTAAATTTAATCAACTGCTTTGACTTTCTTTTTTCCTCACAGGTGGACTACATTCTTGGGGTGAACCCAATACAAATGTCTTATATGGTGGGGTTTGGGCCTCATTTTCCAAAGAGAATTCACCACAGGGGTTCTTCATTGCCTTCACTTGTAAGCCACCCACAAACAATAGGTTGTGATGGGGGTTTCCAACCTTTCTTCTATTCAGGAAACCCAAACCCTAACATTTTAATTGGAGGTATTGTGGGTGGTCCGAATCAAAGTGATGGGTTCCCGGATGATCGATCTGATTATAGTCATTCTGAACCTGCAACTTATATTAATGCTGCCATTGTTGGACCTTTGGCTTATTTTGCTGGGAGCTCTAAGTAATTAGAGTTTTTACCAATCCTTTGTAAATATTTCTCTATGATTGAAGCTAAATTGTGGTCTATGTTGCCATCCGAAACTAGGATTTGCTAAGTTTACTTTAATTATCATCTCAACATTTGTATTTCTAGAAATTTTGGATTTCAACTTTCAGTTTCTAAGTTTTTTTAGAATATGAAGGACTGTATCTCAATGTATCCTTAGAAAAAGTTCTAAGAGAGAGGACTACCTACTATTGTGTAGTCTAAAATTTAATTAGAAGTCTAATTAAACTCCGGAGAGGCTGCAAGCTCAATAGACAGTTCAAGTGTTTAAATAAAAAAAACTTGAACAAATCTCATTTTAAAATCTTTGTTTTTAAAATCTGTACGTTGGAGGATTATATTGTTAAGACAATCTCATTTTCATCCCACTGCAAATTTGAACAAATGTAGTATGACTTTATAACTAAGGGATTCTTAATGGACTCTTGATGAGCAATTCGCACGATCAGCAACCCTGAGATCCGCCAAGTAGATTTCACTCCCCAAGCTGTATCACTTGACTACAGCCAAACGGACTCTGAACAAAAGCTAAAAGTGATGATAACAAGTAAGCATAGGGTGTTAATATTGACCTTGAAAGAAACTCAGAAGTCCATGAGGTTTTTTTTTCTTTTTTTTATGATTAAGCCTTCTTATATCCATATTATTGAGCGTTAGTTATGTATTATAATGAAAAATAAGTCAATCATTTTTTTAAATAAAAAAATGACTCATTTCATAAATTTTTATGAAAAATCTTACGGCACTTCAACTTTTAATTTGATCCTTGAAGGACCAATCGATAAAAAATTAAACCTATAAATATTTTATTTGTCTCATTAAACATCTTAATTTATAAAATTAAATTAATTAAACATTTGATGTATAGTTAAAAAATATAAAAAAATTTATTTTAAAAGGTGCATTAACCTCATATTATATCAATATTTTACATATCAAAGCTATTATTGTCGATGTGAGTGTGAAACTATTATAAAAAGTGAAATTTATTGTGTTATAAGATTGATTATAAATTTAAAGTGCTATTGAGTTTTGTCGGAATTCAAAAATTGAATTATATATTCAACTATAAAAGAAAAATCCAAAATGAGTACCATAATGTACTTACCTTATAAAATCTAGAAATTTTCATATTTATTAAAATTGACTCCTAAACGTATAATTAGGTATAGCAAAATCAACCCAATCCAATGGGTTATTACATCCGAATCCAATCAAATCTGAATTTTAAGATTTTAATCGTGTATGGGTAAAATTTTATTTTGAGTATGAGTAGAGTATGTGTATTGCTGTCATAAACACAAACCGAACCCATATAACCATATCCATAGAAATTCAAACCCTGAAAGGTTTAATAATTTATTATTTTTTAAAAAATTATAGTATGAAATTTTAATAAATTGAGATATTTATAGGAAGTTATCTATATAAATTATAATTTTATTTTTATTGTAACTTAGTGTAGTTCAAAATGAATTCACTCTAGTTTTTATATATTAATTTGAATTGGTCAGACTTTAAAAATTCTAAATTTTAAAATGTAAAAATTCAATTTCTAATATTTGACTTAAATTTCAATTTCACAAATAATGATGATAATTGTGATTTGTAGTGCTCAGACAATAATATTTTATGTTTAGTAGTTTTGTTATTCAAGTTTTTAGTTATTTTATTAATTGATTTTTGTTATAATTACACTTGAGAGTCTACTATAATTATACTTGAGTGAGGGATGTATTATGATAAGAACAACAATTTTGTATTGAAAATTTTAATTTATCATCCTTGGAACATTTATTTATGTACTACATAAATCATTTCGATAAATATTTTTATTTTTTTATTCAATATAGTCTAATTTTTAAATAATATATGTTTGTAGATAAAAGAGTATTCATGGATAATAGATACCAACGGATACCTACAGACAGTGAATACTTATGGATATATCTGAATTTATTAGGTTTGAAATGTATATAAAATTTTCAACCTGATAGGTTGTGAGGTAGGATATAAAAATTAGGGATGAGATAAGATTTGAGTATAGATATTACATTATCCAACCCAAACCCACTCATCGCCATCCCTATTTATAATTGCCAAAGTCCAATATGCATATATTATCCTAAGGTCCACCCTTTTAAAGAATTATTTACGAAGAAAATATAACTAGCTTGTAAGCACTTTCATTAATTACAGCTCCCACCAAAATATGCCAAAGGTCCAACAATGGCAGCATTAATGTAAGTTGCAGGTTCAGAATGACTATAATCTAATCGCTCATCGGGGAAACAATCATTTTGATCCGGACCACCCACGATAGCTCCAATTAAAATGTTAGGGTTAGGGTTTGCTGAATAGAAGAAAGGCTGGAAACCACCATCACAACCTATTGTTTGTGAGTGGCTTGCAAGTGAAGGCAATGAAGATCCTCTATGGTGAATTCTCTTTGGAAAATTATGCCCAAATCCTACCATATAAGACATTTGTATTGGGTTCTCCCCAAGAATGTAGTCCACCTATAAGGGTAAAAAAGGCAAAGTAAAAAATTCAATTAATTTTTTTCTAAAAAGAATAGACCTAATTTAAAGAGTGAAGTGACTTGCCTGTCTTTTTGCTAGGTCTAAGAGGGCATTAGGGGTGACCATGAGATCGCCACAATTGAAGGTGTGATTTGCAGCTTCCATGTACTTGGCATATGTAGTGAGCAAGAATGTTATGGATGTTATATACTGAAGGTTACTGTGAGGTAGCTTGTACATGAGTCCTCCTGCCATTCCAACCAAATGAAATGGTTAGCCAATATTTTGAACATTTAGTGTTATGCTCCACAAAATTAGCTATTTGTTAACTATTTGAATAACTTTTTATACGATCTAAAAAGATAAACATTAACTTTTTTATAAAATTCTACTTTTAGCTTTTAAATTTAATTCAAATGCTATGTTATCGAATACTATAAAAGAAAATGACCTTTAACGTTTTGACGAGTCAAATTATTAAAAACTGCTTAAAAAGCTGTTAGCGAAAACATCACAGTGATTCCGTGCAATTATAAGAAATGATGAATTTATAAAATGAATTTATCAAATTATTACCCCTTTTGTAATTTTTTTTTATACCTTGTGTATATTCTGTTGTAGTGAAGGGAGAATTGGGTAAAATCTTGCACATGAAATTTTCTGCCTTTACTTCATACTGCTCATAATTCTTGTCGTCGTTGAGCAGAGCAATCTGCATAGGAAAATAAACAAGTTTTAGCCCGAGAGCTTTGAGGCCATAATAGTTCTGTACTTGTTGTGTTTTTGAGACATACCTCCGACAAGAGAACATGAGCACCGGCATATTTGTTGTCCCAACTGAAAAGGTCAGGTTGGTCATCAGCTCCCAAAGATTTTATAAGATTGGAATAATACATTTGATTTGTTGCCCTGAATAGCCAGGCAGCTCCCCATAGTAGCTCATCCTGCAATTATGCCATTGATTACATTACATTTACGATTTACTATAGCTCTCGAAACATCGGAAATTGTTTTACCTTGTAACCAGAATATGAGCAATAAAATGGGCAAACAGCTGATCCTAGTGAATCATTATAAGAACCCTGATATTGCAATGCAAATTGAAAAACATTCTCGGCTGTACTCAATAGCAACTTTGAGTAATTTGGTTCAGCCTCCCGAAAACCATAGATGCAGCCGCTAATGCTGCAGCTGTCTCGCCGGCAACGTCAGAGCCGGGGTTACTGGCAGAGACAGAATAGACAGAACGGACAGTGTCCATATCTTCAGGTCTTTCCCAGCACTTGTGATCGACATTGGGGTCACCTACCCCAACATAGAGCTTGCCTGGACTGGCTCTGGCACATTTTAGTAGATAGTCTGTAGCCCATCGGATTGCGGCCCTTGCATTTTGTAGTTCAGGGCCCATTCTGTTGCCATACTCAATAGTGCTCCATGATAGCATTGTAGCGGTGAAGGCCATTGGGAAATTAAATTTTACATTATCTCCAGCATCATAGTAACCTCCTGTTAAATCCACCTGGTGAAAAGAACAAAAGAATCCCATTATACTACTGGCAATGAAACTTACGAGAAATTGCTCACGGTTGCGTGTAAATAGATGAATGCATTGTAAATAGTAATTCTTAATTTCAAGAAAGAAGTGAATAACTAAAATTAACTGACTTACATGGGCAAGCAAACCATCGCTGAGGCCAGAAGTACACCGCCAATTGATTCTTTGTGAAGGAGGGAGTTTTCCTGACCTCTGTCCTTCAAAGAACAAAATGGATTTTGCTAAAGCTTCCTTGTAATCTGGGTTGCATTGGACAAAGCCCAATAGAAAAAATGAGAAAGAAACTGAAAGGCAGAAAGAGATTTTCCTCATTTTTGCTTTTGGTTGGTACCTTTACTTGGTACCAACGCGAGCAAAAATGTTTTTGTTTTTTGGTTTCTCTTATAACATCGATTGAACAATGACAGAGGGCTTTATCTAGGAAAATCTTATTAGTTCTTCTGATCACCAAAGCGCAAATCAAGGCTTTTCAGTTCATGAATTCGTTTCTTTCTTTACTTTTTTTGGTGTAGCTAACGTTTATTGCCAGAAGAGAGAAGACTACGGGTTAATGTCAGAGCAATATATAGATTTTGTTAAAATAATATAAATATAGATTATTGCCGGAGTACTGTTTGTTAACGACAGAATAATAAGATTAAAATAGTATGTCTTACTGTTAAAAGGGAAAATTTTATTTGGCAAAAAAAAATTACTTTACCCTTATCTTTGTAAAATTATACCTCTATACTCTTGTATTTTAATTCCGTCTAATATTTGTGATTTTTGACCTTAAATGTATATGAAATGACTGAATTGACCCTAATTTCACCTTCTTCAATTTCTAATTTCTCAAAAATTTGATTTATATGTTTTCAATGAAAGGAAGTGATTAAACCATAGAAATTTATACTTATAGAGAAACTACGATAGTGACAATGACAATGGATGATAAAAGAAATTTCATGGAATGCCAAAGAAATTTGGCGACAGTGATTTGTATGTTTTAATATAAATTTTATTTATATTAAAATAATTACAATTGTTTAATTTGTATTGAACTTTGTTGTACAAACTATTTATAATGTTACTTCTTTTATACTTATTCTATTTTATTTCGAAAAAATTATAATTTTACTCTTATATTTTGTCAAAATTAACTATCGTACCTCGAATTTTAAATATTACACTAAAAATTCCCTAGGACTTGTCTCTGTTAAACTCTCGTACCCTTTTGTCTAATTTCTATGTTTTTTCCGTTAATTCTCCTATTAAAAGACGAGATTGTCCTCATTTTCTACATCTCACCTACTTCTTCTACATTGTACTGTTAAGCCTTGCAACTTCCAATTCTGTAACAATTCCCTCAGTTCACCCAAACTTGGTGCCTCAGTTTCCCCTTCTTCTTTCTGTTCTCCTCCTTTCTCTACCGTCTCTCCGACACCACTCAACTCTATGCCATCTTCGGATCCCACTGTCAAGCTTTCAGCACTAATCTCAACTGATTCTTTCAAAACATTATTTGGATCAAGAACATTGTAATGAAAGCTTTTGTATCTCAACCTTGAATGTAAACAATTTGATACCACACAACCTTTGCTTTCATTGTCATGAAAGAAATAAGGCTGCTTTATACTACAAGAAAAATCCATATATCCAAAGCAAATCAATCTAAAACGAGTTATTTATCGAAACAATGGAATAAACTATTCACACACTCATTGGCATTTAATCAAGCACCTGAAAAAACAAGGAAACAATTCCAAAAAAATTGGTAATGGGAGCAAAAAATATCAATTAATTTCTAGCTGGACATATTTGACTAAAGCAATTGAATATATATATATATACACACACACACACAAAAGTATAATCAAATTCGAGTTAAGCGAGGAGAGAATGGACTGACAAATTAGGAGGAGCAGAGTTAGAAACAGAGAGCTGAGAGAAGAATCAATGACGGATTTTGAGAAGAGTTGTAGTTAGGGCAGAAACAGATAGTTGAGAGAAGAATCTCACCCGCCATTAAAACTGTTCCATTTCATGTTTTAACCTAAAAAAAAAGAACCATATAAACCATTTATTAGTCCTTCCCAGGCTTTTATCATTATGCATTGACATGTTTACTTAAAAGATCCAAATGGTATCATAAATTGATTGAAGAGGCCATATAGAGAGAAACTATAAGAACAGTCTCAAAAGGAAAATGATTAGTGGATCGTTCCATAGAACGATAATATTATAAAGTTAAACAGTACAAAGCGGGGCCCATATATGATTGAAAGGAAACCGTCCACAGTTTTAATACATGAACAATCGTATTGAACATAGGAAGATCAGAAGTGTAAATTCATTTTGTGTTAATGTAAAGTCAGCAGGACCTTGAAAGCGAAGGAAGAAAAACTAGTGTACCCATATATCACCATTTATGGAAGAAATTAATATAAGAATACATTAGGAAAAAATAAAATAAATATTATAATTTTATTATATTAATTAAAATTTTTTAATATATGTGGAGGTCGAACTACGATAAAAGTTACGGGTTAAAAAAATACTATTTAATATATCTAGTTATTGATATAATGCAATATATTAAAGCATTTTGTCCAATTTGATTTTAATGTAAATTGTTGGTTGGAGTTAGTCAATATTTTGTCAAATTTGATTTGTAATATAAAACAAGTCCAACAATTATATAAATAATGGCATTTTTTATAACTCACCGCGTTTTATAAAAAAATGTTATAATTTTGTGTTAGTAATTCAGAATATATTGTCTAAACATAGATTTTTTTTTTATATGGTCAATAACAACTTAAAAGATCTCGTTGCTTATTTTTTACAACAATTCTAAGTATTCCGTAAAAGGAGAAATTTTTTATGCAATGTCAAAAGATGGTGAATTATAACTTATCATATTTGATTGCTTATATTATGTAATAATTTCTCAAAATTTATGCAAAATCTAGCTTTTCTTTTTTAACTTGTTGTGTTTTGTTAATAAGCAGTTATAACTCAGTAGGTCAACTTATCAATATTATGTAATAAGGAAATTATATATGACACGATACTATTTTATTATTACCGTTCTAACTAAAGAAGAAAGTGAGGCCCATATATAAGGAATTAAATTGAATTAAGACTCTTAAGTTGAAATTAAATTCAAAGTGAGTCAAATATGATCCACTATTATTCATTTTCAATTACCGTGCCACGTAACGATTCGTTCCATGTATCATTGCCCGTCTCAGAAAACTCAACTAATTAGATGTTATGTGGTTTCTTCTAACACTGCACTGTTGAGGCTCTTGTGGATTTTGCTTTTAAGAAATCATGTGCCGTGGAAGATGGAGATGATTTATGCTCTGTCGTCTTTTACCCGAAGAGGGAGATGGAACCCTCTAAAAACAAGGGTAATCTTGTCTTTTAATAAAAAAATTAATGGAAAAATCATGGAAATTAGAAAGAAGGGTACGGGAGTTTAACGGAGACAAACCATAAGCAAATTTTAGTGTAATATTTAAAATATAAGGTCGGTAGTTAATTTTGACGAAATATAAAGATAAAATCGCAATTTTCTCTTTTATTTATAATGAAATTGTTTCAAAATAAAATTCAACTTAATTCTTCTATTATTAATTTATAAATGCATATTTTTAAAATTTTAATAAATACTAAAAAGAAAATCAAGTTATCAGTTAATCTTCAACATTCTACCTTCAACCCCAAAGTAATATTTATATACAACTATAATGAAAAATAATAATAATTATTTTGTACTGCTTGTTAAAAAAAAGAAACGAGCAGATGATATGAATTGATAATAGTAATTACTTTGGCTGAAGTGACAGTATTACTTACTCAATGCATTAGATAAAGGAATATATCACATACATGCAAATTCTTAAAATCCCAAAAAGTGATCAAATATAAAAAATATAATTTTAGTTTTTTTCTTATTTTATAAAAATTATTTTCTTTTAAATCAAATAGATTTAGAACACAATAGAAAAAATATTAAGAATATTAAAAATATTTAATCATCAAGAGGTCATCTATTTATAGCAAAGGACATATATAAATCTCTTATTAAATTAATTTATAACTACTATCATTTTAATTTAATAAAAGATTTATAATATTAATGAAATTTAAATATAATATAAATAATTCAATAATGAAAAAGAAAATAAAAAATAATAATTGTCGTTAAGAAAAAAAGTCTTTTCAAAACTCAACTTATAAAAAAAATTATATTGAAAGAAATTATCAATTTGAATTTCAAAAATCAACTTCTTCTTTAATTGAAAATTTATAGCCAAGTTAATAAATAAAAATTACAAAACTAGGATCTAATTTTATTTCTCTATTTTTTCTAAGTTGTAAATTTAAAATAAATAAATAAATAAGTTAATTAATTAATAAAAAAGATTACATAAAAAAGCGGTTTATTGAAATAACCTATTAATTTATTTTTAAAAGAATTTTTATTTAAAATTTAATTGTAAATTTTCACCAATGAGAATTGACGAAAAATAATATTTTATGCCGCGAACCGAATCGAAAACTGAATTTAAATAGTCTAAC
>CANUEX010034091.1:0-47321 GCA_948099535.1 Jatropha multifida | reverse complement strand
GGAAGGAGGTGTGGCTCAACGAAGAAGAAGAAGAAATTTAAAGGAAAAAAAAATTAAAAATAAAATAATAATAATAATAATAATAATTAAAATAATAATAAAATATTATAAAGTTTTTAATTATTAAATAAAAACAAACCGTCCAAGGTAAGTTGCCAGGGAGAAAAGAATAGTGACGCACAGTGTTTTTCAAAAATATCCGATTTGGGTCTAATTTAAATTAATTCAGTCCAATTAAAAAAAATATTGGTCCGTTTTTATTCGATTAACAGTTACTCGATAAATTTTCGGGCGAACCAAAATGATTTTCGTTCCCCATAATATTATGTGGCGTAATATTATTGGCTAATAATTTACAATTTAAATTTAAATGAGAATGTTTCGAAATAAAAATTTTGGGGTATGACAGAAGCCCTATTTTTTTTTTTCTAGTTGCGCTCAGTAACTCTTCCTGTCCTTCTTCTTCAACGTGTCAGAGTCTCCTTCACGCTTTCGCTCTCACTTCTCTTCTCTAGCTTTGTCTCAAGCTCCTAGAAAATGTAACTTTCTTACTCTTCTGTTATGTTACCGACAAAAAATTTTAAAATTAGCGACAAAATATTATTTTGTCGCTAAAAAATAGCGACAAGTGTTTTAGCATCAAAATTTTTTTATTGCTATTTTGACGGTAAAAACTAATTAGCGTCAAAATATAATGAATTAGCGACAAAATATTTTGTCGCTAATTTTTGTTTTTCTTATAAGGTAATGTGATTCTTAAGAAGAATCGAAACCAAAAAAAAATTTATTTCTCTCATTTTTAGAAACCAAAATCAAAATCGAATGATTAAAGAATCGAAATTGTACAAACTCAAATTTTCTGTTCAATTTTAGTATAATTCTTCGATTTTTCAATTTTAGTTATTTAGTTTTGGTTCTAGTTTCAATTCCAGTTCCTTGAAAATATTATATTTTAAAAACACATTATAAAGTTTCTTTACATAAAAATATTATAATATTAAAATAAAATTATAATGTCATTTATAATTAAAAAACATTTTTTATTTAAATTATAAGTACAATGAAATACCATATAAACATTTATGAATTATTATATAGTTAAAATATTATATGCTATAAGGGATGACAGGAATCATTAGATATTAATTTTTTTATGTGAGATAAATAATTTTAATTTATACTCTATTTATATTATTAATTAAAGATTATCAACTAATAAAGATTTTGTTTTCAAATAATAAAATTTAATGTTCACTACAAATAACATAATATATTGAAACATTTTAAAAAAAATATATTGACAAATCGATATTTCAATCCAATTCGATTCAATTCACTTTCAATATGGTTTCATTGTGATTCTTTATGAGAGCCAAAACCAAAATCAAATAATAAATTGCATAAAGTTTGATATGGTTCGACTCCTACTATCTCGGTTTTTGTTTGGTTCACTATGATTCTTTGGTTTGATTCGAATTCGCCATAACCATGCACAATCCTAACAAATATTCTGTAAAGAAGATAAAACTTTTTATTTTTAATTTTTGTTATTTAGTTGCTATTCAAAATTGCCTACTCCATGAGACAACAGTGCACCACTAACCGGGCATGGCGCTCCAGTTCCCAATCAATCCCACGTATCAAATTGGCGGGAAATTGAAAAAAAAAAAAATAAAAGAAACTAACCCAACCTCGTAATACAAAAATTGACTAATAAGTAGTAATAAATCAAAACTCATTCAAATTGAAATTATTCATTTCTCTCTAGCTTCTCATACACTCTTCTTCTTCCTCTAAAATCTCTCTATATAAACAGCCAAACCAAATAAAACTACTTCAATTTACCCATTAACTGTTCGACAAAACTCCTCAATCAACTTCCTAACGTTTCTTTAACACAACAAACCATGTACGTCATAAAGCGCGACGGGCGTCAAGAACCAGTACATTTCGACAAGATCACGGCTCGATTGAAGAAGCTAAGTTATGGTTTGAGCCGCGAGTACTGCGATCCTGTGCTTGTAGCTCAGAAAGTTTGCAGTGGAATATATAAGGGCGTAACCACTGCGCAGATTAATGAGTTGGCCGCTGAAACAGCCGCTGCTTTGACTGCTTATCATCCCGATTATGCTTTGGTTAGTCAGTTTATGTCGTTTTGATAAGTTAGTTTGAGTAATTATTATGCTTTTGTAGTAATTATTGATGATGTGGTGGTGTAGTTGGCTGCAAGAATTGCTATTTCCAATTTGCATAAGAATACAAAGAAGTCATTTTCAGAGACGTGAGTGTTTTCATTTCCTTGTTTTTGTGTTTTCATTTCCTTTCTTTTGATTTATTAGTAGCTTGTTTTGATAAGAATGTGTTTTGGCTTTGGATGGATGATGCAGGATTAAAGTCATGCATGACCATGTTGATAAGAGGTCTGGACAGAAGTCTTCTCTTATTGCAGATGATGTTTATGAAATAATTATGAAGGTAATATATCCTATATTGATTTAGTTTTTATTGTCTAATATTAATATTCAACTCTTTAAATATAGTCACTATGGTCTTTACTCGATCAACATCCTTGAAATTTCTTTTCTTGATGAGATTTTTGCACGAGGAATGATGGTTTAGACTGAATTTTTTGGTTTTTTTAAGGTTTTTTTCTTTGATGCTTGAGGAATAGATTTACTAATTCATATCTTCTTTGCTATCAGAATGCTAATCGCATGGACAGTGAGATAATCTATGACAGAGACTTTGACTATGATTACTTTGGATTCAAGACTCTTGAGAAGTCCTACCTCTTGAAGGTTGATGGGGAGATTGTAGAAAGACCACAACATATGTTGATGAGGGTTGCTGTTGGCATCCACAAAGATGACATTGACTCTGCCTTTGAAACATACCACTTGATGTCTCAGCGTTGGTTCACGCATGCTACCCCTACCCTTTTTAATGCTGGAACCCCTCAGCCCCAAGTAGGTTTATGTTGTGTCATTATTCTACATATTGTAAGTTTTTATGCTCATCTTCATTTGTTGATGTCACAGTTGAGTAGCTGTTTTCTTGTGTGCATGAAAGATGATAGTATTGAGGGAATTTTTGATACTTTGAAAGAGTGTGCTGTTATTAGCAAGTTAGCTGGAGGAATTGGCCTTTCTGTCCATAATATTCGTGCTACTGGTAGTTACATTTGTGGGACAAATGGGACTTCCAATGGCATTATTCCAATGCTTCGAGTGTTTAACGACACTGCTCGCTATGTTGATCAAGGAGGAGGCAAGAGGAAAGGTACAATAACAATTCTGACATACCTAATTGTGATGCATATGATACACATTAGCTCGTGTTGGTATTTTATGTGCAATCATGAACAGTCTTGTTTTGTTTAGGTGCTTTTGCCATATATTTGGAGCCATGGCATGCAGATATCTTTGAGTTTCTAGATCTTAAGAAAAACCATGGAAAGGTAATATATAATGGAATTTGGACTATCAAGTGCAACTATTGTTTGCATTAATTATATCTGGAACATGGATACTCGGGAGTTTTTGCAAGAGTCCTTTTTTTTTGTGTAAATTTTTTACTTTCTATTCTTCTGAGATTTTCTTTTATATTCTATTTTCCATTTATTCTTTGCAGGAAGAACGTCGAGCTAGAGATTTATTGTATGCTCTTTGGATTCCTGATCTCTTTATGGAAAGAGTCCGAAGTGATAGAAGCTGGTCTTTATTTTGCCCCAATGACGCTCCCGGTTTGGCTGATTGTTGGGGTGAAGAATTTGAAAAATTGTACGAAAGTTATGAAACTGAGGTACAAAACTGTGATACTTCTTTCAACCATGGGTCGAGTATCAGTCTGTATCAGAGTTAACCTTTAGATGATTGTTCGTGTGGATGCAGGGCAGGGCAAAGAAGTTTATATCTGCTAGGCAACTCTGGTTTGAGATATTAAATTCCCAAATTGAAACTGGAACTCCTTATATGCTTTACAAGGTATGTTGACAAACAATATTTAGATTTCATTGATTTACATCTTTTTGGGTGATTTCTTAAAGAACTTGTCTCTACAGGATTCTTGCAATAGGAAAAGCAACCAGCAAAATCTGGGTACTATAAGATCCTCAAATTTGTGCACTGAGGTTATTGAGTTCACGAGTCCAACAGAAACTGCAGTTTGCAATCTGGCATCTATTGCGCTTCCACGATATGTGAGGGAAAGGGTGAGATTTTGGAAGTTCATCCATTGATTTATATGTTTACCTTCACTTACTATTTTATTACTGTTCAACAATCTTCACTTGTTTTAGGGGGTTCCCATTGAGTCACACTCATCTAAGCTGGTTGGAAGCAGAGATGCTAAGAACCGATATTTTGATTTTGAGAAACTCGCAAAGGTTGGTTGTCGTTGGAATGTTTAATTGTTCTACAATAAATCTATTATTTTGATTGGAGTGGCAAGCAAGTAAATTTGATGCGTTTGTATAAATCTTTTATTCAAAAGTTAAAGAAAATATTTGTAGCATTACTTACTTAGATGGCTGAACATTGCATTTGAAGTAAAATTATTTCTGTCTCTAGAAAATTGAATTGTATCTTCGAGACTTACACTTATGTGAATTTTATTGCTTTGATAGGTTACTGCAACAATTACTGCAAACCTTAACAAGATTATTGATATTAATTACTATCCTATTGAAACTGCAAGAAGATCAAATTTACAACACAGGCCAATCGGTATTGGAGTTCAGGGTCTTGCTGATACTTTCATCCTGCTTGGAATAGCATTTGATTCACCAGAGGTATTAACTTGCATCTGCTGGATATGATTTGGCTTTGATTAGTTGGTTTAGCTAGACTGGATTCTGTTCTTGTTCCTTACAGGCCCAGCGGCTAAATAGAGACATATTTGAGACCATATACTATCATGCACTAAACTCCTCATCCGAGTTGGCTGCACAAGATGGCCCTTATAAGACATATAATGGGAGCCCTATAAGCAAGGTATGGATTTTGAATCTTTTTGATGTCATGAAATTATTCTACAGAGACATGCTGAAGATGGAATGCCATGATATCTTATTGTTGTTAAACTTGGACACATGCTATTATGTGTTTGTGGCATGTACTTTAGACATAAATCTGACCAATATCCCTCAGAAAACTATTTGGGCTGTGAGGTTGAGTTTAAGCTTTGGTTCATGTTCCATTCATATTTGTAAGGGTACAACAAATTTTTCTGGCAATAACCTTCATGTGATTTGTGTGATGCACATGTTTTAGTCAAAATCTTGTACACTGAGGAACTGTACATGACGTGGCTTTTTCGAATTCTTGTTCTCATCATATTCTATTCTGATGGATATATGTGCTTGTGAGGAGGAACGAGAAAAAAATGCATGTGAGATCTTTAGCAGTCCTTCTTCTTTTACTCTAGGGAATTCTTCAGATGGACATGTGGAGTGTATTGCCATCCGATAGATGGGATTGGAATGTTCTTAGGGAAATGATATCGAAGAACGGAGTACGAAATTCCCTTCTTGTAGCACCTATGCCTACTGCTTCAACAAGCCAGATTCTTGGCAACAATGAGTGCTTTGAGCCTTATACATCCAATATCTACAGCCGCAGAGTTTTGAGGTTGGCTTTTTTTTTTTTAAGTTGGTTCCTTTAAGTTATGTTTCTGCAGTCGTCTAACTATAAATATTTTCAGTGGTGAATTTATTGTTGTGAACAAGCACCTCCTCCATGATCTAACGGAGATTGGTCTTTGGTCACATTCTCTTAAAAACAAGATAATTTATGAGAATGGTTCTGTTGCAAAAATTCCTGAGATTCCTGAGCAGCTGAAAGCTATCTATAAGTATGCCTCTTCCCTATTTCATATTTCAATACTACTATATGATTTCCTTTTATCATCCTAAGGCATCATTACTAAATAATGTTAGGACGGTCTGGGAAATCAAGCAAAAGACATTGGTTGATATGGCTGTTGAACGGGGTTGTTACATAGACCAGAGTCAGAGTCTGAATATTCACATGGAGCAACCTGATCTTGGGAAACTAACTTCTTTGCATTTTTATGCTTGGTCTAAGGTATTTAATTTATATATAATGGCCTGAATTTTCAAATTCGTTTTATATTCATTACATTACATGGTTCTGACCAGATCCTGACTTTTGTGTTGATGATAAAGGTATTGATGCTATTTTTACCATGTTACTGTCAAAGGGCATTGGATGACTGGCGTAGTGGTAACATAAGTAGATAATGCATTCTTTAATTAAAAAATGAATTTTATCGGCTGCATGATTATTTGTGGTGGGTATATCTCCATCTTTGTATTAGCATGCATTAGCTTGATCATAATCCTTCATTTTGCTGCAGACTGATAGATTAGATATTTGTTTTCTATTTGTTTCTCTTACATTTTTTATGTTACAGTATATACATATTTTTTTATGTGTTACTGATTGGTGCAGGGCCTGAAAACAGGGATGTACTATCTGAGAACACGTGCTGCGGCTGATGCAATCAAGTTCACAGTTGATACATCTGTTCTCAACAATGTAATGAAATTCTTTTCATTAACATGTTGATCCTTTTTTATGTATTCCATAAATCCTCAACCATTTTTATTTTGTAGTTTGGAAGGCATAAGTCCATTTTGAGAATAGAGCTATCTTATAGAAATATGATAATTGCAATAAAAGTTCAATAGTAATTCTTCCCAATAATGGCTGTATTATGTATTTGTTTTTCTTTTGAAACAATGAATATGTAGTTCCAACTAAAATATCTTCTCCAAAAGGGAACATACTTTGTTATGTTTTATTTTAACATGTATCTGCGAGTCATGCTTTTAGTTAGTTCTCTTATTTGTGGTAAATTTTGACATATTTTGTGGTGAAACAGGAAAACGATAATAAGACAAACAATGATGTCAATGCTGATATGGCACAAATGGTATGCTCACTGGATAATCAAGAAGAATGCATGGTTTGTGGCAGTTGAAATTCAGAAGTTTGGTCATATTATGGTATCAACCAAATTTGGTATTAAAGGACTTTGAAGCTTGAACCATCTAAAGTAATACACTGTAAGTGTACACAATCCATCATGAAACTAACTCTTTAGGAGTGCATATAGCTGTTTTAGTCTGAATGTTAATCGATCATGTAAACCAGGGAGTTCCAAATAGCTAGTGACATTTTGTGCCAAAGTACACGGCTAGCAATAGAGAGTTCTGAATCTGAGAACTAACAAAAATGTTTGTAGAGAGCATGTACGTATTTGTTAATTTCTAATATCAGGTAACATCAACCAGTTTTTGCTGTCTTCTTTTGCATCAGTCTATTGTTAAGTATCCTATTGTTTGGTACAATTTTCGACCTTGTCTCTTGACAGCTTAAGATTTTGGGATGAATGGTTAGTTAACATGGTGGTTTTATGCATAAATTTGGTTCAACACCTCTTCTGGCTAAAAATCTTTATCAGTTCATTTTCGGATCAAGCTTTGGAGTTCTATTGATCTGATTGTTTTGCACTTTTGCTTACATGTGCCAGTGGGCCTAGCATGTGAAGAAGGATGTTGAGAATCTTGTGCTTGATATCCACTGTTATGTGTTTCCTAATAGCAATTACGTGTATCATATGAGAAGGGCTGAATTTGTAACATACTACAAGTTACCTCTCAATTCCTTTTTCCTCTATCTTGAGCAGTTTTTTCCATGTTTTACTGCCCATGAACTGAGCTGCAGGTTAATAGCCAGTGTTAGGAGTTTCTATAAATGAAATTGTGTATCATCTCATTTTCCATTCAGAAATCATTTTACTAATATTTAATGACTGTCAATTTTGACAAATCACTCACTGAACATGAAGTTCAAATCTTTGTACTCAAAATAATTGTCATTAGAGATTATTTTCATAGAATATCTTTTTCAAGTCCTAGATTAAGGCAAAAGCATTAAACTTTATTTATTGTTTTTCTTATTATCTTTTATTCTATTGTGGGGAAAAGGTATATATGGCTATCATTTGAAAGTTCATGACAAAGAACAGTTTCAAATTGGTCTGATCAGTCTCCAGGCAACTTGTATATTGTATTTTCCTAGTTTGGCATTTTCTAGGTAGAGTGCTCATATTCAATTCATTATTGTACGGAAGCATGTTTTGATTTTTCTAATAATTGGATGTTGCTATCATAACTACCGGATGAGAATGTGGGGACTGGCTTTGATGATGATAGCTGAGAAGAAAATGTACAGAATATGCGCCGCTATTTGCATTCTAACCAATAGAAGATTCATTACCATTTCTGATAAAATGTCTTCTGTAGGGTCATTTTCTCTTTGTCAAAAATGACGGATGATGATATGATGATCATTTGGAGAGGTTTGATTTATGACAAGTAGGAAATAATTGCTCTATAGTTTTATTTATATAGTTGCTTCGTGGTAGTTGTAGAACCTTCATTTGCATAAGGACAAATTCAAATTTACATCACTTATGTTGTAGGTGACAAAAATTTGATTTCTGCAATCTTTTGAATCGGGCATTTTTACAACCTGGAAGCTTGCTATGCATTAATTTGAAAGATTAATTTTCAAGCTACTAGATTTTTGAAACCGAATTCTGTGTATGAATGCACCTTTTTTTTTTTGGTTGGATATGCTTTGTTTGTTGTATTTGTCCTTGATTACCATAGTGGATGAAATTCTAATGCAATCTCATATAAGATAAGCTAGTTGCTTAAAGATATGGCTTTTTTCACATGCTAAAGCAACAGGTAGGATTTGCATATATCAGCAACTGGAGAATGATTATAATCTTATATTTACCTTATCTGTCACAATCAGGCTGGAATACTGCTGGGGCCAATAGATAAGGTACCTATCTTTGACCTTAAAAAACCCGTTACATTGTTTTGATTCATAACTTTCCAAGTAATATTCTTTACTTCAAAGCTTTATCTTTTAATATTTTTTTTTGTCATTTCTCTTTTTTATTTCGAGCAATTAGGTATCTTTGATTTTTTGAAAAGTCTCCCTTTGTATGCTTTAGTACTCATTCTACATATACTTTTCTAAGTTATAACTTAATTACCTTTTTTTTTTGTCTTTTCTGCTAACAATTCGCACTCTAAAATCTTCAAAGGGGCATAATTCCTTGGTTTAATGTTCACATTACTCTGACTACAACTCCTTTTAAAAATAAAATCAAACTTCACTGTTATTTTATGTTTGAACTAGATTTGTCCATTGGCTTTAATTCATGAAGAAAATTACTTGGCCTTCGAAAATTTGTTAATTCCAAAATTCAAGCGTGACCCATGAATAAGTCTACTGCATACAACATTTCTGAGATTTTATTTTATTTTTTTGTATAGCCATAAAAATTCCATTTTTTCCCCTTTTTTTTGGAACTATTCCAAGGAAAGATTAGTATTTCTCCCTTATTATGTGGTTGGTCCAAATGCACTGCACTTACTTGCACTCAAATGGAGAAATTATTTGTGGCCAGAACTTGCTTAAATTTTGCTTCTTCTGCTGAAAGCATGCTGACTGAGTCATCATATTGGTACTATTTGGACTGATGGATGATTTCTGCAACTAAATTGGAATTATATGATACGTGTGGAACTTATCAAGTAATAAATTACATAATCAAAAACTGTTTTATATTCATTTAGTAGATCATTATCATAAAATTTATGTGTTCAATTCTAAGGTTGAAAATGAATTCCTCACTGTTCTGTTCACTTCTTTTCTATATTTGCATTGCAAATCGACACATTTTCTTGTCAATTTCCCAAGCTGGAATTTTTTTCTCCTCTATTCTATAGATAAAATAAATTTTATAAGTTGCTCTTAATTTCTTAATTCCCTTTTGATCGTCTTTTTTTTTTTTTTCTTCTGAGAATAAATTTTATAGGTTGTACTTAAATTTGCTAGGACTGTTATCACTTTTAACATTTTTGTTCCAACCTTTGGGTGGGTACATTTTGGGCCCTTATTAATTAATTTCACAGGTTAGCTCAATTGGTATATTTATGAATAGTCATCAGCGAGACTTATGGGTTCAAAATTAGAATAATAACGCAACTTGAAGCTCCCGTAGCTCTGAAACTAAATTACCTGTCTAACAGCGCATTAATTTAAAGATATACCATTTGCATATCTACAATACTTACATAAGATGTGATTGTTGATACTGACAGATCAGAAGGGAATTTAGTATTTCTTGCGAGCATGAAGTAGATTAGATATGTAAAGTGATTAGTTGGATAATTAATTAATTATGCTGTAATTTATTTACATTATAAGCCGCAATAAAAATTTAAAATTGCAGCTCATCAATCACTTGAACGACCTCAAAGTAAAATTATTGCAAATAATTGAGTTAAGATGAACTGCTTTTGAAGTGGGTACGTAATTTTCAAGCACTCATAATCACTTTTATGGAGTTAAATCCCTCGTCTACTCACAAAGCCAAGCCGCTCTAGTAGGCCCAATTTATGTCTAATTTGTTAAATTTATTGGAAACAAATATAATAATTTTTCTTAATCTTACGAAAAAGGTGAGAGCATCCAATAAAATTGTTTTTATAATAAAAGTAAAATATTCAATTTGGTGAAAAGTAACATTCTATATATAATATAAGAAAATAAATAAATTTATTGATAATTATAATTAATGTTATAATTCTTATTTGCATTGTGAGTGTTGGATAGATAGTGACATGGGAGTCGAAAGAAAATGTATTTTATAGAAAACATTAAAATAATTTATTTAAGTAATTTAAGACAATAATTTACATATTGGAGATTACATTAACATATATTTTAGAAGGGGACTCAATCAGCAGTAAATGAATTTATTGCCAATTGTTTGTGATTTCTATCATTCAATTTTACAATCGAGCAAGTAGGCTCCTCTATTTACTCCTTTACTACATAAATAAGTAGGACGAAATGACGTCGTTTTCATCTTTTTAGCGACAGCTAATGGGAAAAAAGTAATTTTTTGGACGGAACGATTGGCTTAGTAATATATTTTTTTTTGAAAGAAATCTAATTCTAGTAAGTTTGAATAAAAGTTTATTTCTTAGCATCCAAAATATAATAATTTCTTGTTTGGAAGCATCTTTTTTATGTCCATATCAAAGATAAAGGAAAACCACTAATTTGCTCAATTAATAATTATTGACTACAAGGTAAGTAAGTTCATGGAACTAAGCCTAAACTTTTTAACATGTTTTAAGGAGTAATAATGTTTTTCCTTCTTAAACACACATTACTTTCTAAAATAATTTTTAACAAAATAAAAAAAAGAAAAGAAAAGAAAAGGAAACATTGGAATTCATTCAATTCCACTTTTTGGAAAAGCAATTCCAAACATGAATAGGAAAATTCTGTTTTCTTGTATGAAATGCTAAAGAATCTTACTCTTTGGCATACTACTTTTTTTTATTATTACTATGAGTGTCCTTGCATCTCCTGTTTAACAGTTAGATGAGAGATTGATCCTTTTTGCCAAGGAGCGATTATGTTAAAAACTTCTAAACTAACTTCTTAAGATGCCGACTCCACGACTTGATTCTGAAATTCCTAAGATGAAATCTAATATGCTTCAATCACTGGATCAAATTATATAGAGTTGCCATTCTATTTTTATTTTAATTGGGGTTTTAGCTTTCTATGACTCATGGGGTCCAAATCCATCTAATCCTAAACACTCTTCATGGGCAATTATCTCCTAATGATACTAACAAGTACATAAGTTTGCCATTGTTAATTCTTTTAAGCAACTTTTGTATTACAAAGCAATAAAGGTTAAGAAGGGCAAATTATATGTAACTTTGCATCTTTTGAATGTAGAATTTAGCAAATTAGTATCATTTTAGGATTAAAAACTCATAATAATAATAATGACAGAAAAAGAATACCACAAATTGTTGCCGAAAGTCATATATTTGTCTCTCTATATTTATAATTTAAACTTTGAATCTACCCTACTTTAGCCCACGCGAGCCACCAACCCAACAAGCAAAATCCTTTTTGTATATATATTTATCTTTTTTGATTGTGATTAACTAAAGATTTCCCTCTCTAACACATTTATAATGATTCTAGCTAGTGGAAAATTTTATTTAGCTTAGCTAATTCATCAATTACATATATTACAATATTTCACGTCCATTAAGAGTTAAAAATATTAAAAACGTTTCAATAAAATTAGACCCGACAAACTTAAGTTTAAAATTTTGCACTTTAATATATTTATTTTATGAATTATTTACTTCCATTTTAATTCAGAATTCAAATTAAAAATTTAGTAATATGTAATTAAGAATTATTTATGGTCCTCCCTACTCGCACTTCAAAAATGTGTGAACAAAAAAATTAAAGCTTTGTCCTTGGTTTGGTCACCCTTTGCGATAAATTAATTTGTTCTTTTCTTTATGGATAAAACGACATTGCTTTTGTCCAAAAGGGAAAGAGATGCATATCCTAAAGAAACAACGAAGAAGAAAATGGTCATTTATTATCATTAAGAGGGCAGAAAAAACAAATTAAAGACGAAAAAAAAAAAAAAAACAAAGCGTGATAAATAACATATTAACAATGATGATGCAAACTATGCTTTTTTAGATTATTATAATTCCTTGGCATCCTTTGCGTCCTTCAACATTCACTAATCACTCATTATTTTATTTTTTGAGATGACTAATCAATCATTTTTCAATTAAATTGTAATAAAACGAGTATTTTATCCTTAACAAAATTTCGAATTTTTTTGGCATACTATAGAGAATCAAATTATAAATAACTGAATAAATCAATTAAAATAATTTATGTTGTGCTTCTTGTAATTTTTCATGGAAAATAATTTTTTTTAATCCATGAAAAATGGTTAAGCAGTAAGCTAGAGTTCAGAAATTTTTGTAAGGTTACGGGTTCGATTCCTATAAAAAAAGTGCGGTTACGAACATGAAATGAAAATAGTCTTATATTTAAAAGGTATATATTATAAAGATACTCAGTGATAATAGAAAAAAAGAGTTTTTCTCAATGGATTTTTGAAACAGAATGAAAACACATACCACAAACTTGTCTATGATCGCCGTCGCTTTGGCTTCATTTCACTACTGTTTTACTTGTCATGAATTTGTCCTCACATGTCTAAATTTTTGCAGGATTTGTAGTTATTGGCAAAAGTGTGTCTATATATATGGTCATGACTTTATTTTATTTTATTTTTATTTATAGGATCTTTAATGGGTCCAACACTCCAATTCCAATATGATTTTATTATTCTTTTTCACATCATTTTCTTTTTCGGTAGATGATGAGATGGCAAAATTATCTTCTACCTATTTTCAAAATGATAGCTTCCAACCTTTTTCAATGATATTTTCTACTTGAATATCCAGCTTGATAGAATTTTCAATTTCTTAATTAAAACGATTTTCTACTTTCCGCCTTCCGAAGATAAAACTTTCTCCATAGTAATGACTTTTGCCTCGTTTGACCTTCAGCATAAAATTTTTGAATCAGGTTGCTCATGGGGGGACCGAAGGTAGGACTCTCAAAAGAGACATTTCTCTCCAACTCACTTATACGATAGGGGCCTAGCCTAGCGCTGTAGCTATAGAAGCGATCGGGTGGACGCTTGCTTTCTATTTCACTTTGCTAGTTTTCAATTACTTGGAAAAAAAAAACCTATTTAATGTTTGTTTAATTCATCAAATTCCATGAAGTAAATTATGAATAAAGTAAAAATATAATTATGATAATAAATATAAAATAATTATTAAAAATTTAAATGTACAATAAATATCTTCTTGATGTTGAGGGCAGAGAATTTTAACATGGGCGTGGGTTTGCATAATTATGTTTTCTTCTTCTCAAATAATTCTATATTTAAGACACTAATCACCAAAATTTATTCATAGACTAAATATTTTACAAACGTATTTGCAAAAAAATAATAGATTCACTTATAAGTAAAACTCTCACTGTCTACAAATAAGTGCCATGTTTACGAAAGTAGTATGTTCACAAATAAGTCACATTTATAGATTTTAAGAAATAGTAACTTTTTCCATTTTTACCATTTGCAAATAACAAACATTAATTGCTATAATTCCAAAAAATCTCTCTCTCTCTCTTCATTGTAAAGAAGAGTAATGTGGTCAATTTACTCAATAATTTATTATAAATTAAACATATTAAATGACTTTCTTAAGGGATGAGAAAAGTGTAAATGTGACACTTATTTGTGGACGGAGGAAGTATTAAAATATCAATACAATGCAAATTTTAATTCACATTGTTAGTACATAAGATCATTGTTTATAAGTTTTTGGATCGGGTCCTTTAGGGCTATGTCTATCAGGCTTGCTTTGAGCACTTGATGGGTGAAGTATAGGATAGGGTTTGGATTAATAGGTCTTGAGGCACTAGTCCAAAAAGAAAAAGGGAGAGATATAGTGAAATAGGAATGGGAAAAGAACTAGGTGAGAATATAGAGAGAAAATTGAGAAATTAGGGTTGGAGAGAGTAAATGCTACTGCATTTAAGTTTGCATGTTTTCGATTTTGTGTCCTTTACAATAGTATTATTCCTATTTGTCGGAGCTTGAGGAGTACACTCCGAGAAAAATCAATCCTCAACAATATCTACAAGGCTGGATTCTTAGGCCCAAGTGGCCCCTTCTGCTTGATCTTATCATGTTTTCTAGTACGGGCTTTAATATTGGCTACCTGCTTGCGCCCACCATTTAGGCTTGGAACTAGACTCACGTTAACTATGCAACTGCACATGGGTCCCTTTAGTGGCCTCTTCCTTAAAGGCCCTGTATCATTATGAGCTGACATGCCTTATCTTTAACACATCCACCTAGTTGTCACCTTTTGAGCTTTTTAATCCTTGCTCATTAAGGCTATAAAAGGGGAAGGATGAAGCTCATTTGTGATTTAGTGATATTCTGCTATTAAAACTGATTAGCTCTTTCTTTGATCTTCGCGTCTACCTCTTCGACCATCCTCATTTACAACTATGGGCAACTAATCAACTATGGAATCTAACCAACCTCCTTTAACCACGTGAAGTCTTTGCGAGTCAAATGACCAAGAATCTTTCCTCAGTTGTTAATCAAGCAATATACAGATCCAAATACCTATATTCAAATTCTTAATCCCTTCCTTTAAACCCCTTGTCTAAACACCATTCGAATTTATTTCTTATTGTTCTTTAAAAATTCACCCATTTTGCCTTTACTTGAAAATGACATGTCCTTTTGGGAAACTAGCAAGCTCGTTTGCAGTTGGACCTTCTCTGATGCAAGAGTATCTAGAGTGATTTGCTTGAATGAAGGGGAAATATGACAGTCATTTGTGAAAATAATGAAGTCCTATTTCAAGCTTACGTTTGCTTTGGCCAAAAGATAAAAAGTTGTTCTAGGCCAAAGTGTTTTGGCATGTTTGTATAAGAGTCTCTGTAATGTATTTTATGAACACATATATTTTTACATACTTAAATTGTTAGAACGCAATTGCAAGAAGTGCGGTTCAAAACGGTATTCAATCGATCGAGAATCAGAGCTAAACCTAAAAAGGCAAAGTGGCCCTTTTGTCCACTCTTCAGTCATAAATGGAACGATAGTCAATATTTTTAGAGATTCAATTTGTATTAGAAACAACACATCCATAGCTTTTCAATGTTATATTGCACACCAAAAACCCTAAATGGACCAAAATAACTTAGGACAGATGACCAGAAGTTGAAGGTCACCACAAAGCTAAGGTGCGTGTGACATCCCGACCTGACAAAACGATCTTAAGAGGTTTGAGTAGAGTAGAGCTCCTAGCTAGCTTCTAGGATGGCAAGCTAGGTAGGGTAGTGGAATGCAGGACACAGAAATGAATCGGATCATATATCAAAAAGGGGGAAACTAATCATCAGAGGTGCCTTTTGGTGTAATGGCTTGGAGAGTTGGAAGAACTTTAGGGTAAAGCTTGCTCACTTGACGAAAATCCTAGGATTGGTAACCTCCTATCTTGAAAATTTTCCCATTTCACCTTCGGGATAAAATCATTTGGGTCATGCCGATCTAGTATAGGATTGAGCTGGCTTGATCCAAAGTAGACAATTCCTCTGGTGGTTGGAGTTAGGATGTGATAGTTTAGTATGAGAGTCGAATCCCCCCCTCCAGTAGACGTATGGTTCGAGAACGAACCACGCGAAAGCTGGTGGGTCTGTGACATCTCGACACGATAAAATGATCCTCAAAAGGCGGATAGAGTAAAACTCCTGGCTAACTTCTAAGATGATAGACTAGCTAGGGTAGTGGAATGCGAGACACAAGAATGAATCGAATCATATATTGAAAAGGGAAAAACTAATAATCAAATGGGTCTTTTAGTATAATGGCTTGGAGAATTGGAAGAACTCTAGGACTAAGCGTGCTCGTTTGATAAAAATTCTAGGATGAGTGACCGCTTGGAAAGTTTTTTATTTCACCTACGGGACAAAACTATGCAGGTCTTGCCGATCTAGTATAGGATGGAGCTAGCTTGATCTAAAGCAGACAATTCCTCTGGTTGTTAGAGTCAAGGCGTGACAGTGCGACTGCCATAAGGCCATGTAGCTGCCTCATGCCAAAGTGTGGCTGCCATACCCTAGTGGGTGCCCTAGGTCCCTCAGTTTGATTTTTTTATCATTTTCGCTTATTTTTCCATTTTTGCTCATATTTTGGCATTTTTCACACTTTTCACTATATATAGGCATATTTAAACTTATTTTAAATTATTTTGATTTTTCTATGATACTACACTTGAAAATCACTCTCTCTCTCTCCTTTTATAATATTTTTGTATTCTAAACCTTCTTTTTTTAAAATTAATTCTCCATAATTAAACAATTTTTCTTAAATTTATTTATCTTCCTTTCTTCAAATTAATTATCTTTGAATTAATTTGGCCCATCCTCGTGAATAAAGATGGAGCTGAGATTTGGTCATATTGTTCGTGCAATATCAAAATGTGACCAAACATCCCATATGCCTAGAGAACCATGTTTAAATTTCATTTTTGAAAGAGAATATTATATGAATGGCTTATTAAATAGAGGTGATACGCATTGTGTCGAATAACACAGAATGAAACCTATTGTAGTTAACAATCTTTCTTATGTACTCACTATGAATGATCTCTTGCGACCAACTACAAATATGTCTATTAGGAGGCAAGTAATGATTTTTCTACAAGTTATAAGGCATAATACTAAATTTTATTTTACTGCTGCAACTTTCTATAGGTCTATTGAAACTATTCATCATTATTATAGAATTGTATTGAAAGCAATCCTAGACCTATACCAGTACCTGATCAGAGAGCTAAATAATTCCACTCCTCTAGAGATAGTGAACAACTTAAGATTTTATCTTTATTTGAAGGATTGTGTGTGAGCTATATATAGAAATAATTTTTATGATTATTCATGCTTTTTCATTGGCTTTGTATTTTCAATTGCTTTATAAATATCTAAGTACTTATGGTTCTTTAAATGTTTTTGTTGTTAAATTTATTATTTACTTGATTACTCTATATATAGAAATGGTCAAAGTAAAACAATTTGTATAGTCTAAACTCATGCCTCAAACTCTTCTGGAAATATTAGCTGTAAAGGCTGAAAGGAAATAAATCATCTTTAACCTTTAAATCAGAATCATTGGCTAAATGTTGAATGTTACAATGAACATGTTGAGAATCATCCTAGGAATGTGAAAAAGGAGTGGACAATCATCTCAAAGCTTCAATATAAAAGTAGATTTGGATGAGATGATAAATGTTGTTAAGAATGTTTACGATGAGCAAGCGCAAGTAAGTAATCTTTAATATTGCTTTTGTTTAGTGTTACGACAATGTTGATTTAGATTGTTATTGTACATCCATTAGTGGGTTTAAGTAGTTGCATGACATCACAATTTTTTTATGAATTATATTTTTGTATATTGAATAGACACTTCCTAATTATGAAAAATATCTTAATAAAAAAATTAAAATGTACGATGAAAAGGCAATTGTTGTGGGAGGTATGCTAACTCTTTTAGTAATATACAATTGGACGTGAGCACTAAGATGAATTCTACGACACATGATAATGATGTTGAATATAAAGAAGTAACAAAAGGGAAAGAAGCATCTTCAATTGTCATTCCTTCGTCTAAAAAAAGATCTCATGGAAAAAAAAACGTGACTTTGAAGATGATGGTGTTGAGAAGTCAGCTATAGAAAAGAGCTCGCATTAGCCATTAAAGATTTGACAAAAATCAACTTATTATTTTTGAATTTTATGATGAAGTTACGAAGGCTGAAGCTTATGATGAAATCACTCTTGCAATTTTTTTTGACTATTTAGTAAAGAAAGAAATGCTTACAAAAGCCTTTATAGCTAAAAATGTGAATCTTTGAAAATTTTATAGAAAAGAATAGAGGAATTTGATATTATTACAGATGAATTTTTTTTGTCAGACTGTTATTTTTATTGCTTGTTGGAGTGATGTTATTATTATTGCTTTTTGTAATTCCACCTATATTTTGAAGGCATACGGTTAGCTGAACTTTTTTTTTCCTTTGTAGTTATTGAAAGAGAAATCAATATGTAGCTGGAAATAAACTTACTGGCAAACTGATATCTATCACTTCAATTGACCCCATAAGGTAGAAAGAGGGGCCATTAACCCCTCTTTTTTCTAATTTTCTAATATAAATATGTCTTTTTGTCTAAATTAATCTATAAAATTTAATTTATTTATATTTTTTATCTTTTTTTCCAGAAAATTATATGGAAAAGAATATTTTTAGATCTGTTCTTCCAATCGTTTTCAGTTATTTCAATTTTCTACTGGTATATCCAATTTAATTGAATTTTGCAAATTCTTAGTTAAAGTGATTTTCTATCTTCTCTGCTTTCTATTTCACATTGCTTTGTCAATATAATTAATTATAAGGATAATGAATCTAATCAAGTATTAAACCAGTTGACAATTGCCAATATTAATTAATTTAAATAATTTGGAGAGTCAATATTTATGTTACATTCTAAATTCTGCGATTTGATTAGACATTAGCATATGTACAATTCAGACATTTGTCAAAATGACAATTGCAAGACAAATTGATATAGACTTTGAACTAACTTACTTAAGTCTTATTTTTCTCTTCTTATTCCTATCACCACCTAAAATTTTCTACTTAGACAAATTAAATGTTAATTGAAATGTGGTTTTATCAAGGTTTATATAATTGTAAATTGATTATGTTACTTAATTGCCATACGTTTAATACTCACGTATTATTGAAATTGATTTTTTTTTCTTGAATATCCCCACACCGGTTTTAAGTACGAGACTAAGACTGTGTTCAAAAAAGTTAACTCATTTTTAACGTTTCGTTGAAACAGTTAATAACTGAAGGTTATTAAATTAATTAACAGTTACCAAAACAATTAATTTTATCGAATAAACCCTAAATAATATCATTATGGTTGTTCTCCATGGGTGCTTTTCTATATGGATTAGACTTTTTATCCTATAGAAATCATCCGTGAAATTTGAGAAATCTTTTTTTAGCATTTCAAAAAAGTAATTGATTAAATAGTTGGTAGATTGTCCAAGGAAGGGAGTTCTATAAAAAAATTTTAAGATTCAACGAAAAGGATTAGTAAACCCTTCTGCATAGTCTCAAATATTATCAGTTCCGGTACGTAGACTAAATAATATAATACAAATAAAAGTTTCTCGATTCATAGAGATAGAAGAGCATATAAGTTATCATGCTTGCATATCCACCATTTGAGTCTCCAACAATTATTCCAATAAATTCGCATATGCCTTATTACTTGAGTCACTCTTTATTTATCGATTTGAACTGAAATTATTAGAAGGCTAGATGTGAATTTGGTATTTGAATTATGAAGGAAGAAAAGAAACAAGCTTTCAAATGCTAACAAAGTAACAATCACTTTCAAGGACATATAAAATCTAAATTGAATTGAGGCTTGAGAAGCTGCTTGTGAGGTCCCAATTGTATTAAAACCTGACCTCAATTTCCTTGAGGTTTCAATCAATAACACAAAAGAAAAAGTGACTTTGAAATTTTAGGTGTTCTTTCAGGAAGGATTAAAAGTGATTTGATATTATAGGACACTTGCTTCATTTGGTCCAAACTACTTTTGGGTTCTGAGTTTATTTCAGTAGGTCAGTAACTGAACTTGAAAGGCTATCGTCTCAGGGACAACAGCAGCTAACCTAAGACACAACAGGAAATAACCCTTAATCCATATTTTCTCATTTACCCATTTTATCGAAAAAAAAAAGATTTAAACCTTGAAATAATATTTTAATCTATAATAGCATCAATATAACAGAAAAACGTGCAGTTCATTTAACCATCAAAAGTAAAAGAATGATTATGGATTAATTAGTAATTATTGATTATACAGTAAGTTCATGCATTCAGGGACTAAACTTTATATGACATGGAATTATGATTCACATTATTAATTTTTTGAGCACGTTTTGAATTAATTATTCAATCAACCCACCCAAAAAAAGAATAATTCATCGAAATAAAGTGAAAAGACGGATGTTGCTTTTGGAAAGTAATTCCCAAAATATGGTGGAAAGTTCTATTCTCTCTTATGTGTCTTGCCAAAGAACCTTTAAATATTTCACATTACGTTTTCTTGTACCAAGTTAATCACGCATGCCATAAAGTGGCCTTTGGTGCTGTTCTTTAGGGACAAAAATATTATATCGTTCTTTTATAAGGAAGAAAAAAGATTATCTGAGTGTGTTAGTCATTGTCTCTATCGATTCGAGCCACTAGTTAAATATTGATATTCCGATTTAAAATATCCTCGTATGAGGCACCAACTTTCGAACATTAGTGGAAAACTCAAACCCTTCCTGCAGAAGGATCAACCCATGATGGCAAGACCTCGAGCAGAAGAAGCTCACTTCAAGTGGGCCAAGCTTTTCGATATCAGAATCCATATTTAGACATTATGCGTAACGAAATGCGTTTTAGAATATCAAAATTTGATCAAGCACGAGGATGATAATACCTTTATCACCAGGCCACCACTTTAGATGCTAAATATTATTTCATTACATTATAGTATTTTCGGTAAAAAAAATTAATAATTTAAGTTACTTCTTATTGTAAATTGAAAGCTATCAATTAAAAGAAAATAAAAAGGGTAACCTTCATGTTTGCTTTGAAAAAAGATTTCAGGTTAAACAGTAATTTAAAATTCTTGTCATTAAGTTCTAAAAAATGCAAATTAAATGGGTTATATTTAAGTATTAAAATTGGGATATTTAAATTATAGGAACCATCAATCCAAAAGAAAATTGTAAGCTTGCTAAGCAATAAATTGAAATTTTGGCTTTGTAAGAAAGATTTTCTAGTAATCTCTTATGTGCACAAAGAGGATGCAAATGAATGGGTACAAAAAAGATTTCAATCCTTGATTCAAATTTAGAAGAGAAATTAAATTAATTAAGATTGTATTGGATAATAACTTTTTAAGTGGTTTTTTAAACACTATTTTTTAATAGTATTCGGTAGTATAATATTTAAACTAAACTTTATAAATTAAAGTAAATATTAAATTATATAACGTTTAATTTTTAATATTTTATAAAAAATTATTAAAATAATTATTAATTATTAAAATAATTAATTTTATCGAATATGCCCTGAACAGTGTATGGGATGAATTCATTTCAAAAGTACCTCTGTTATGAAAAATCATCTTTTTTTTTTTTTTTCTTGTAGAATGTGCAAAATGATCTTTTGAAAGAAGTTTATAATTTATTTATTTAGTTATTTATTTAATTTTTTATTTGTGGGATTGACACATCTCCACGTTGTGGGCAATGGGCAAATATCCAAGAAAGTGACATCTTATACTATTTGAAGGGCTCGTTGTCTTTTAAAGAAATAGAAACTTTGAACCTGCCCTCCTTATGGCCATTTCAAACCCACCAACCGTACAACCCTTTTCCCATTATACCTCTTTAGTTTTATTTTTTTTATTTTTTATATAAATGATTCATTGTTTGACTATATCAACTTGGATTTAGTAAATAAAAATATTATATCAATCATAGAAATATTATATTTTATTAATTCAATCAGATATTAAAATATTTTTTTATTTTTTTATAAGTAATTTATTATTAGACTTTATATATAAAAATATAAAAATGTATCTATTTGTATCTAATATCTATATATAGTTTTTAATTAATGAAATTTTAATTTCAATTTTCTAAAAAAAAGAGAATAAATAAATTTTAATTAATTAAGACATTTATTCATCTTGGAGTTAAATTTTGTTTTAATTGGATAAATGGAATTTAATTGGATATTAAACCTTTCAATGATTAAGTCAATATTTAAATTTATCTTTTAATATAAAATGTTAGACATTCAAATTTAAAATTTCTTTTTACTTTTTTGAATTAAATGTGCCTGAAAACAAATGCAAAATTAAGAGATAAGCCAAAGCCTTGCCCCCCAGTGCCCACCAAACATAAGAATAAATAAATAAATATAGGCTAAAAAATATCTTTATTTTTCTTCATTGATGTACATTAATGATACAAAAATATATTATTGATATATATTTTTTGTTAATTATTTTACAATTGAAAATTGCATGGTTAGTACGTAAAAGCATACGATAATACAATTTTTTTTTTTTTATCAATTCATCCTATCATTATTTTTTGCCTCTCCAAAAAAAAATTGTTTCACTTCTGGAAAATGTTGAATACGTGTAATTTATGTTGATATGTAGCTTTTTTTTTTCTTTCAGATTCATGGTTTATTTTATCAAATAATTAAGTACTAGCTAAATACATTCATACTATTATTTTTTATACTTAAAACTTCAATAGATCAGAATAATATTATAGACTTTTAAATAACATTCACCAAAAGGGTATTATAATAAATATCATGTTTTGAAATTTCATATTAAAAAATGTCAGTTTAACGTTAAATATTAAAATAATATCATTTTCGTTATTCATTTACTAGTTTACCATTTTATTATCACCATTGTTGTCATTGCCATCACCGTCATTGTTATCGTCGCCGTTGATGTTGTTGTCGTTGTTGCCAACGCCGTTACTGTCACTGGTTGCTAATCATTGGTTGTCGTCATTAGTTGTTGTCGTTTTTGTTGAATCACAGAAACTATATAAGGATAGTTGGAGATTATTGATCTATTTTTTGCTAATAGTGGCATTCTCTTAATTTTTATATTCTTTTGACATTTATTAATATAGAAACCTAACTTCTGAAATTTGGACGTAGGTTTACAACCAAGATAGCCATGTTCATCAATAAGCTCAAGTGCATATTTTCATTGGGTGATATTGGTACCTTACTTAGATCGAGCAACCCCTAAAGCCAAGAAAGAATTTTAAACTAATCGAAATCCTTAATTTTAAATGTTTGATCAAGGTAAGATTTTATATTAAGAATGACAGTCATGTTGTCACTAGCAACAACTATCATCAACAAATATCAAAAGAGCAAGAAAAGATGAAGATGTAGGTTGATAAAATAAAGTTTAATTTGCCTGAGATCGAGTGAAACCTTTGGGCAAAGGAGCATATGTAAGCTTAGCATACCATTGGCGACTTGCTTGTTTCAACCCACAAAGCAAACGCTTGAGCTTACACACTTTGTTAGAACTAGTAACAAACAAATCTTGAGGAATAACCATATATATTTCTTCGATAGATCACCATAAAGAAAGATATTATTAATATCTAGTTGATGAAGATACCAATCTTTTATAGCAACAAGAGCCAACAAAGTTCTCAAGGTAGTCAGTTTAGCAATTGGAGAAAAAGTATCAAAGTAACCTAAACCAATTCAATAGAACCATTCGCCTTATACTCAATATGATAAACCCAATTACAACCAATGGAATATTTATTAGCCAACAAATTAATAATGTCTCATGTTTGATTTAAAGCAAAAGCATTTAACTCATATTTTATTGCATTATGCCAATAAGAATGCTCCATAGCTTCTTTGTAATTATTAGGTTCAATGGCAAGCATCATAAAGCCAGTGAATAAAAAATGAGAACGAGAAAGATTAGTATAATCTTATGAAAGATTTTCCTTAGGAAAAGAATTTCCTTATATCAATGGCAATGATAATCTTATAAGTAAGAAGATAGATGATGTACTCTTGTTGAGTGTCTAATGGATAAAGGAGGAATAGGTCGGTCAATAGGAGGTAAAGGGGATGGAATAGTGTATAAGGTGAGAGAAAGATGAGATAGAACATAGAAATCTATTAATCAAGAGTACTAAACATAGAAATATGTTGGTCATTGTAGGAGACATATAAAACTATTGGCTATTTAAATGCATTGTAGATGACGGTGAATTATTAGGTATGATAGAAAAAGGAGAAGGATCATCAACATGATCTAAACAAGTAATAGATAGGACAAGGTTAGGAAAGAGAGAAGGTGAAGTATTTTTAAAAGGAAATATTGTTTCATAAAAGGTGACATCTCTAGAAAAAAGAAAGATAAGATTTGTGGACATATTTTACAACTTATATCCTTTGGTTCTCAAAGAATAACTAAGAAAAAGACACTTGTAACTCTAAGGTCAAATTTATTATTTACTTGATGATGAGTAAATGCAAAACAAAGGCATTTGAATCCCTTTAAACTAGAAAAAATCAAGTTAGGTATTAAGAAGAGTTTGGTAAGGAGATTTATTTTGAATAACCGAAGAGGGTACTCCATTGATAAGATATACTGCATGAAGGATGAATTCACTCCAAAAACTCATAGGTAAAGAAGCTTAAAATCTCAAAGATCAAGCCACATTTAATGTTATATTGATGCTTCCTTTCCACTTCACTATTTTGTTTAAGGGTGTAGACACAAGAAGTTGGGTGAATTATACCTTTAGATTTATAAAATTGTGGCATATTATATTCTTGAAAAATATTATTGCGGATGCACTTAACAGTTTGATCAAATTGGGTAAGGACATAAGAACAAAAAACTTATAGATGAACTCTAGCTTTTGATTTGTATTTTAAACGAAAAATCTAAGTAGCACAGCTAAAATCATCTTATGTAGTTAAAAAGTATTAATAACTAGTAAGAGAAATAATGGGCATAAGTCCCAAAATGTCAATATGAATGAAATCAAAATATGCATGTGTGATAGAAACACTAGTAGAAAAGGACATTCTCTTTTGTTTAGCATAATGGCATGTTTCACATGGTTCACAATAATCAACAAAATTATTATTATCAAATTGGTGTTAAATTTTGAGCCTTAACATTGGTACATGACCAAGTCTGTAATACCAAAGAGTATATTTTTGACAACATTATTACACTTAGAAAATGATGAAGAAATAGATTGAGTAGTAAAGGTAGGAAAAACCAATCTATTGAGTGACATTCTTAACCACAATAAGTACATATAGGCTTCTTATTGTAAGAGAAACAATAAAACATCTCTGAGAATTCTGATCATGATTGACTTTAGATACAAGCATTGCATTGTGGTTCATCTCTAAAGAGAAAGCTTGTAAACTAGAATTTAATTGCCTTTCTTATTGTAAAACAAGAGCAAGAACATTATTAAAGGAAGCTAGAGGCTTCATGAGCATTGTTAACCATCATAATTAAGTATTGAGAGTATTTGAGAATTGGTTCCCTCTTGGAGTAAATTTGAGATATATATATATATATATATTGGAGTTAAGATAAATTCTACTATAATAAGGATTGTGGGAATCTTTTATTATCTATTAGTTAGAGTTTACTTTGGAGTTTAGTATTATTATTTAATATATTTTATTATTGTTGTATGTTAATAGTATTCCCCCAAAAAGTGTTTGTCATTTATGTCCAACAAATGTTTAAATTAGAATTGACGAATGGTTAAAATATGAGCTATTTAAGCTTGAATTAATGGACTGCTTAAATCCTCATTTGTTGAGGATCACTTAACTCTGAATTAAAAAAATTACTTATATCCGAATTAAGGAACTGTTTATGGACCGCTTAAGTCCAAACTGGAGAATTGCATATGTCTGAATAAATGGACTATTCATGGACCGCTTAAGTCCAAACTAGAGAATCGCATATGTTCGAACTGATGGATTGTTTATGGACTACTTAAGTCTAAACTAGAGAATCGCATATGTCCAAACTGATGGACTGTTTACAGACCGCTTAAGTCCGAACTAGATAATCACATATGTCCGAACTAATTGACTGTTTTTGGACTGCTTAAGTCCAAACTAGAGAATCGCATATGTCCGAACTGATGGACTGTTTATGGACCGCTTAAGTCCAAACTTGAGAATCGCATATGTTCGAATGAAATGGAGGATTGCATATGTCCGAATGGATGAACTGTCTATGGATTGCTTAAATTCTGGAGAATCACATATGTCCAAATGAATGGACTGTTTATGGACCTCTTAACACCGAACTGGAGAATCACATATGTCCGAACTGATGGACTGTTTATGGCTTGCTTAAGCTCGAAATTGTTGTGCTCCATTTGATTGTGTTACCTGCGCTTTTATCATGACATAGAGAATAAAAGTTTAAGGTGACAAACTAATTAATAAATTTCCTTTATTTTATCAAATGTGGAGAAAATAAATAAATATAGCCAACTTATATTTATTTAATTTAGATCTTCACTGGCTATGGTAACTTACCATTTTCTCACCTATAAAAAGAAGATAAAACATATATCCTTATTTTTCTCTTTTGTTCCATCCCAATAATTAAGGATCAAAAATTAAAATAAAAATGTCTAGATTCTCCAAAATTACATGGAAAGTATATGTTGAAGTGATGAAGCAATAAAAGATCCTCAAATCATAAGATAATATACAAGTTTTTTTTTTTTTGTGTGTTCATCAGAAGTAGCATTTCTTTTACAAGATTGATTCCTATTCTAAAAAAAACCATAATCATGCCTCAAAATGCCAATTAATAGTCCCTTTAAATGTTGGTCTGGCATAAAAGTTCTCCAACCAAAACACTAATTTTTAGCAAATGTAATAAACCTCAATCATATATATAAAAACACATATAAAAATCAAACAACGAACATTAGGAAGCTTTAATTTAGTGTCATATGTCAAGCTTCTAATTATTACAAATGACTAATTGAATTTACTTGATTAAAGGAAGCTGGGAATAAAATGCATATATTTACTTGACTTCAACATCAATGCATCAATTACCACTGCAGACTCAGAATTCCATACTGAAATTAACTCTCCAATTTTAATAGTAATTTACTTTATCAATGATGAATCAGCACATATAAAGCTTCCTCTCACATCTTTTTACCATTTTGTCAAAAACAAACATGATTACTCAGAATATGAGGGAAAAAATGTAATAAGCTCAAACCTGTATGAAGATTTCCAATAGGCATATGATTTGCACTTGTGTATGCCATAGCGAAAGAATTCCACAAAGCAAACTAAGATCAAGAAATAGCAATATGAACTCAGTAATGATTGGAATTGATTCTTGAAGTTGCAAGTGTCAAAGACACAATGTAGATAGAGAAAAGGTCCAAAGCATGTATAATCAGAAATACAGCTTCGAAGAAAGCAATAAATGGAAACTTCATGAATGAATAAATATAACACGAATCAATCAATCACCTGGTTGTACTTCTAAATAAATAAACTGGAGAATCATCACTAGATATGGGCAATGCTGATGGAAAGGGACCTTGAACCAAGAACACTCCCAAATTTTGCGATTTTTTTCCTATAGCTGCTTGGTTGTTAATCATGCTATCTACGTGCTCCTCATCATCTATGTTATGATAGGCTTAATTGAGCACTCTTAAAGCCATCGAGTCCCAAAGATCCACGAGTTCCTATCGATCAATATTAAATTTACTATGTAATCACAATGCACGAAGAATCCCCTCATTAGACTCAAATTCACAAAACCCAAGGCCTCTAAGAGTCCCATTGGTGGGGTCTTGAGCGACCCATTGCTGGGTATGGAGAGGGATAATGTTGAAATCCCAATAATCATCGAGGTCTATGACACAATGTTTCTCCAAAAACCAGAAATTGTTAATCGGCCTATTTGCCCAAGTGAAGATCAAGAACAGTCGGGCATGCTTTAATCGCGCAAAAGAAAGTGAAGCAATTAGGTTTGAGATTGAGCTTTTGCATCGACGGAAAGCTCGAAGAGACTCGAGTGAGTCGCCTCTACAAGCCAACTCTGTAATGAGTTCATTCCAGGAGAAGACATTAGTTGTGACATCCCGACTCGGCAAAGCAATCCTAAGAGGGCCGGTAGAGCAGGGCTCTTGGCAAGCTTTTAGGATTGCAGGCTAGTTAAGACAGTGGAATGCGGGACACATGAATGAATCGGATCATATATCGAAAATGGGGTAACTAATCATCAGAGGCGCCTTTTGGTGGAATGGCTGGAGAGTTGGAAGAACTCCAGGGTTAAACGTGCTCGTTTGACAGAAATCCTAGGATGGGTGACCTCCTTGGAAGTTCCCATTTCACTTAAGGGACAAAATCGTGCGGGTTTTGCCAATCTTGTATGGGGGAGCCGGCTTGATCCAAAGCTCAAAGCGGACAATTCCTCTAGTTGTTAGAGTCAGGGCGTTACAGTTTGGTATCAGAGTATAGGTTTAGTCGATTCTAAGATTTGTGATTTGGAGCGAGAGTTTATGTATTTTGGAGTAATGTTTAGTCGATTCTAAGATTTGTGATTTGGAGCGAGAGTTTATGTATTTTGGAGTAATATTTTCTCCCTGATGCGAACTTTTGGGTCTTTGTAGGTTTTCAGTGATGTCTCAGCATCTATCTGATGAGGTGGTGGATAGTTATACCCCTCTAGAGGGTGCTATGTTAGAGGATGTTACATTAGTCTTGTCGAAATATTTGTCCAACCAGGTTTTGAGGTTAGAGTTGACTATTGTGGAATAATATTGTTCATGGACTTTGATAAGAACTCTGAACAGGAATGTATTAAAATTAGAATCTTCATTCATTCTTTTTCATAAAGTTTGATATATCAAATGCTAATGAATATGGATCAATGTATAATAATGTATATGCAAATTGGGTGTCATAATAATAATAATTTTTTAAAGTAAATCATAATATTTTAAAAATATATAAATCACAATGTGCATGATATGTTAATGTAAATTTTTATGCATACAATTCAAGTGTATAGATTAAGGTTAATGGACTTATTTTTCATTGTTGTTGTGGTTGAAGGTGTGTTCCAAGCTCACCGCACCATTTGTTAACCATCAAAATTGAGTATGAGAGTATTTGAAAATTGGTCCTCTCTTGGATTAAATTTAAAATATATATACATTGGAATTAAAATAAATTCTACCAGAATAAAGATTGTAGAAAAATCTCAAAGTATTTTGGAGATTGTTTAATGAACTTTGTTCTTCATGCAGTCCAATCTTCAATTTTTGTTACAGTAGCACTCTAGATTGAAATTGATAGAAATCTTTTCATTAAAATATACATATTGCGGGACCTATATATTATCTGCATCTTGGTTAGACTAACCTAAAAATTGGTTTAGACAAAACGACACATTTCATCACAATAAACAAAACTCCTTCATCTCTTTGACATCTTAAGAATTTTCCAAATCCTTTTTTCTCTCTCCTTCATGCTTGATCGACAGCCTAGAATTCGTCGCTTGAAAATGGTCCTTTGATATAATTGATTTTGTTGGACTTTGATATTCCACGTTGATGAGCTAATGGTAATAGTAGAACCCTTTTTTTTTCTTTTGCCTACGGGTTGGTTGCTTCATCTTGACTATTGATTATTTTCTTTTAATATTTAAAGGCTTTATTTTGATTATTTCTGAATTTGGAGCGTTATTGTAATAAAAAATGCATAAACATTTATCTTACTTTTGAAAAATTAATTCCCCAAAATATTTCAAATTAAATACATCTTAAAGCGAAAGGCGGATCACTGTCGATTGTCCTCAAAAGCCCAAAAGAAAAAAGAGAAAAGAAAAATGTTATCTCGCCGCATTTAAGTAACTAAAAATCTAAAATCATGTGAGAGATCCAATCGAGGTCCCACGTGTACATTCCAACAAAGAAGAATCTTCCACGCGTGCAAACATAAGAACCTTCTGTCTGAAATATTATTTTTTGTTAAAAAATCCAGCCGACATGAAAAATAATAAAATATGTAATAAAAATGCGTAAAAGAAACATGGCATTTTCAAATTTCGTTAACTTTGTATTTTAAAGAAAAGGAAATAATGGAACTGAATCCGTCAAAAAAGTACTGTAATTTCTTAAATAAACTAAAATAATATTTCTTAAATAAAAATAAAAAATCATGACGTGATTTTTTATTTTATATATATTTAGAAGTTTAGCTAAGAAGAAGAAACTTGAAAGAGGTTCCAACAAAATGGGTTTTTTTTTTATTAAATGTGAGAACTTATTTTGCTTGCATTGGTAGGTATGAATTAGTAAAATTAAGGAGTGGTCTTGGTGCTGACCTTTTATTATGTCAAATTAACACTTTTGGTCTTTTGAACAAGCCGCAGTATTATCCAAATAAATGTTCCATTCTCATTTTGTTTGATTAATTATTAATAATTAGAAAATGAGCAGGAAAAATTATAAATAGGTCCTGAGTTATAGTCAAACTAACACAATGACATTTATTGCAAAAAAAACTAACTAATATCATTTTGTTAATGGAAATAATAAATAAAAAATATTATAATTTAAAGACCAATTTCTCAGTAAATTGACATTTAAAATATATTATTTTACACGAGATGACTAACATGGTAAATGAATCTATAAGCTTTATAGTTTTTTTATATATATAGAAAACCTAATACGAAATAACATTGTGCGGAACGCCCTCCTTTTTAAATAACCATCAAATTGATAATTAAGAGAATTTAAATTTGAGATTTTTTACTTTTTATATCTTGTACAGAGATCACATCTGCTCGACAACAAATTTGTAATTAATTTTTTTTTAAAAAATATTCTTATGTTGACTTCACTGTATAAATAATGTAACAATTCATTCTTTTTCCAAAAAAAAAGAAAAAAAGTAGTACACTAACACAAGATACATGGAAATACAAGTCACTATCAAAGCAAATCACAATTTAAGACTAAAGTTTATTTTAAAAAATAAAAATAAAAACAAAATAGTACCACGCTTCCTAAGCAATGTAGACGTTTTGAGGCATAATAGGGGTCACCAACAAGGACCTACCCTACAAATTACAAAACACCACTCATCACAATCCTACATAGCAGCACCTACTGAAGTCCACGTGTTTATTTAAGAGTTGAACATAGACCAAGTTGACATTAAACTTCGTTTTATTTTTTTATGAATTCATCAATGTATATCATATAATAATTCGGTGGGTCCACACAAATCTAATGAGGCCACATCAACCTTAACTCACAATAATAAAAAGACAATCTCCACCGAATTATAAGTGAAGGGGATTGAGCTAACAAACCACTTGTTCAAAAGTTGAACCAAACTTATTACCCAAATTGCCAAATGGGTTCCGTTAAAGTTGAAGCAATATGTTAGATCAACCAAAACCGTAGCGATTTGGTTCAAGTAATTGAACTGATTTAGACATTTTGGTTAGTGGTAATCTGGGACTGGCCATTGGCTTAACCAAACGCACATGATACTTGATGAAGATAGAGATAAAATGGATCCAGTGAACCCACCACATACGGATCAGGCTATACTCAACTAAAAAATTTAGGAGCCAAAAATTATTAATTTTCTATCATTTGGAATATTTAAAATTATTAATTTTTTTATGATGTGCATTACATATTAATTTTATTTAATTTTGTTATTTATATATAATATTAAATTATAAATTTTTATTTTAATTAAAATAAATATAATGATTAATTAACGTTGCACTTTATATATATAATAAATTTTTTCAACATGAAAAGAAAATAATATTTATATTTCTCTCTTTAATAAAAAAATCACTGCAAATTTATATTTATCATGCTGCAAAATATTTTATAATTTGGTGATGCTATAACATCAATTATTATAATTTTAATTATAAATATGATTAAAAATTAAAATAAAAAACTATTAATTATAAAAGTCATTGGACAATAACATTACAAAATCAAATAGAGAATATATATATATATAAACATATTTTCTCGAATTAAAATACATAAAAAACTCTAACTAAAAGAATATTTAAAAATATAAATGAAATCTATTTTTTTCGAATAATGTATATAATAAATTTTTGTTACTATCTATTAAATTAAAGAGAGCAAAATAATGTATATAATAAATACATGAAGTATGTAATATGTATTTAGTCCTAGCATTTAATTTAAATCTTGAATAAAATTAAAAACATATATATTAAATAAAAGAATTTTTAATTTTTATATATAATCTTATTATATAACATTAAAATAATTAAAAATAAAATATATTTATTAATATATTGTTAACGCTAATTATCTATCAAATATAATATTTAAAATAAAATTTAATTGGTTATCAATAATGTTATTTTAAAACATTTTAAATTTCATTAAAGGTAATATAGAAAATCTTATTATTCTCTCCTCAATCATATTTTTATATATAGTACTAATATTTTGTATGACGTGCATTACACTTTGACTATACTCGTTATATATTCAATTTTTTTAATCTATACAATATTAAAGTATAAATTTTATTTAAATTAAAATAAATATAAGTAATTAATTTGTATTGTACTTTGTCGTGCTATTTTTTATATATTTAATTCTATTTTTATATGATAAAGTGCTTTCAAAATAAAATTTTACTGAATTCAAAGACCTATTCGTTTAATCCATAATTTATAAATATAGTTTTTTAAAATCTTAATAGGTGCCAAAAAAAAATTAAAGTCATTACTCAATATTCAACTCATGCCCTCAATCCTAAATCAATATCTATATTTAATTATAATGAAAAATAATAATAAATTTTTTTTACTGCTAAGTAAAAGAAAAGAAATAAGAAAAAGATTTAAATTGATAATGAAAATTACTTTGACTACAGTGACAATATTATTTATCCAATATATGAGAGAAAAGAATATATGCACAAACATACAAATTTTTGAAACTCTGACCCAAATAAAAAAAATATAGTTTTAATTTTTTTCTAAATTACTAAATATTATTTTCTTTTAAGATAAATAGATTTAAAATATAAGAGAAAAAATATCAAGAAAATAAAAAATACTTAATCATCAATATGTTATTCATTTATTAAAAGAGAAATATAAATTTTTTTATTAAATTAAAATAATAGTAGTTATAAATCATTTAGTAACAAAAAAGAAAATAAAAAATTATTATTGTGAAAAAAATTCTTTTAAAAATCGCCTAACAAAAAAAAATTTTTATGTATAGAGATATATAAATATATCACTACTATGGGCCGCTGGTGGCGACCGTTAGCCACCGTTGATCACCGACAACTTTTATGATTTTTCTTTTGAATTTTTTCTCATATCTAACAAAAAAAATTTTTTAATTACAAATTTTCTATTATTATAAACATTTTTATGATTTTATGTGTTAAACATTTTTTCTCATATTCTTTTGAACCAAATTGAAACGAAATGTACAGCCTGCCTCAAATTGCCCGATTCCAATTCCCTTTTTTTTTTTTTTTAATTTTGTTCTAGTTTAATACGATTGGATTCCCCACCAAATGGTCCACGTCAGATCAGAGACGTGCTTTGACCGTGTAGACAAACAATATTTTAATGGAAAAATATTATATATATATATATATATATATATATATATATATATATATATAAACCTACAATTTCAATTAATGGCAATGCAATGACTTTCAATTTCATTGCAGGGACCAAATAAATAATAATAATAGTAAGAATAGTTTGATTTTTGCACCATATTATTAGATTTATAGTATAAAAAATTTGAATCACATAGTCAAGCGTGAGAAAGGTATAAAACAACTTTTTGATGTTTATAATTTCAAAAACACCTTTTAGACTAATAATTTAAGATTTCTAAAATAATTATAATTAGTGAACCATAATCGACTTTCAACAATGTAATATAATTATAATTATAATCAATAAACTATAATGACGTGATTATATTATTATTATTATTATTATATTTTATTACAGCTTATTAAATATGACCTTAATTTTTTTGGAACTCCAAAAAATTTTTTCGGCATACTCTACCAAATTTGAATCAATTAAAAAAAAAAGAGAAAAGTTTAGCAAAGAAAATTAGTCAATTATAAATTAAGGTAATCAGTAGGCATTATTTTACTCGACCAATAGTGTTCAAAGGGAGGAAAAAATAGAAAAGTCAAAATACAACACCATCGCATTAATATTAATCTAACTTATTCTTAAAGTATCTCGATCTATAAAAAGTGGTTCGAGTGGTAAAAATATATTCGACCTTAAGATTAAGGAGTTTAATTTACAGAAAAAACACTTAAAAATAGAAAAATTTATAATTGTTTTTTCCGCATTAACCCTAAAAAGTTTGCCCTAAATATAAACCGAGAGAAGAATTACCATCTGGGAGCCCAAGTTACTGTTCAATTATCCAATAGCCCATTTACTAATTATGGGCTATTAGTAATAACTTTTTTTTATCTGAAGCCCAAAAGGTTAAAAGCAACCTTATCACTTACACAAACTCAATTTCAACATAAACTCTTGGAAATCACCGACATAGGTTCCATATCATCTTAATGTCAGTCAAATTTTCCGGTGTGAACATAGTGTCATACCTTTAATAAAAAACACTAGAAAAAAAAAAAAAAAAAAAAACCATTCACAACCCAAAAATTAAAACGGAGACCTTTTTGCTTATCAACCTTCTCCAACCCATAAAAGAAAAAGAAAGAGAAGATCATATTTATCGTGTAGGTGCAGTTCTTGGTGCAGTAACAAGTGATATAAAAAGAGAGAAGGAAAGTGAAAGAGAAAGAGTCTACTGTTTTAATGGCGGCTGATCAAGTTTGAATTCTCTATCACCATATATAAACCCTAATATTCTTTCACATATCTTTCAAAGGGTACTCTAATTTTGCACCCGACAAAAAAAAAATAGAACAAGAAAAAAAAAGAAAACAACTTTGTTATTACATGTGCTTGTCGAATTTAAAGGTGGCGAACCAGAAAGGCTCAGGTGAGTACACAATAAGATACCCCATCGGTGGTGTTGATGGCGGCGGCGGAGATGATAATCAAGAAGAAGAAAGCTACCCACGAATTGTTTTGCCTTCACAATCATTATTATTGAGTAATCAACCAATAATAAGAGAAGGGGTGATCACACAATCGTTACCAACAACGTCAACTACTATGTTGCCAGCTGCTGGTTATGGAAGTCCAAGGGAGATATCTGCAATGGTTTCTGCTCTAACGCATGTTGTGTCGGGACAAAGAGTTGGCGGTGGTGATGGTGCTGCTGGTGGTGGCAGCGGCCGCGGTGGTTGGGGATCATCATATGGAGTTGGTAGTTTTGGAAGTGCAATTACTTCAGGTTATACTTCTACTATTAATTATAGTTCAACGTCTTCTTCTTTGTCAACTTATTCGTCTGGTTCTGGTTCTGGTTTCGATTCTGGTTCTGCTTCTAGTTCGGGTTTCTGGATTGGACAAAAAAGGAGCCGCGAAGAAGAAGAAGGAAGCGTCACTCAATTAATTGAGTCTGTTCCAAGGGTTTATAGAGGGTTTGGTGATTTTAGAATTTCTCAAGGAGATTCATCTTCTTCTAGTGCAACTCCTGGTTAGTAATTTCATTTTAGCTGATTTCCCATTTAATTTAATTTTAATTTCTTTATCATCAACCATGGATTATCCTCTCAAAAAAAAAAAAAAAAAAGAAAAAGAAGCTATGGACTTATCAATTTCAATCCTCTATGATATCCCATTTTAGCTAGTTATACATAAACTATGGGATTATTCATTAATAATTAATTAATAATTATGTAATTTTATTTTTTATTTTGTTTTTGTAGTAATTTATATTGTCTAATATTGCATGTATTGTAATATTATCCTTGCATTAAGAATCAAAGGCCTGAATTTGTCAGCTCTATGAAGGCATCAAGAAATTGGCAGTCGTCTCGAAATGAGCAATGCAACAGTTTTAAATTTTAATTTTTAATCACCGCCTTAAAGCAGAATAATGTAATTTTGTTTTTTAATTAATTAATTTTTACCATTTACTGTTACAGAAGAGCCAGCCGCTTCAGTAATAATCCCGACCCCACCCACCGCCACCACAACCACAACCGGAACCATACCACCAACGGTATCAACTGAAACAGTTTCTTACGAAGAATCCGGCGAGAGAAGAAGAAGATACAGAGGAGTTAGGCAAAGACCATGGGGAAAATGGGCAGCGGAAATTCGGGATCCTCATAAGGCGGCAAGAGTTTGGCTTGGCACATTCGACACCGCGGAGGCTGCGGCGAGGGCTTACGATGAAGCCGCTTTAAAATTTAGAGGAAACAGAGCAAAATTGAACTTCCCTGAACATGTTAGAGTATTACCACCACCTCCAATGCAAAACGTTGCTGTTCCTTATTCACATCAGCCACAACCAACTCCACCAGAGCAAACGGCAGCGCCGCCGCAGCCATATTTTCACTCTCAAGGCGATAATATAAGAGATTACTTGGAATATTCACAGCTTTTACAGAGTACCGGTGATTTTCATGCTCAACCTTTGAGTTTGTTAGAGCAGATGTTTTATAATCAACAATCCGCTTCTTTACAGCAGAATTTTTCTTTTTCTCCATTATCATCTACCTCAGCTCCTTCATTTTTAGCAGCCGCATCTTCCTCTGGATCGTCTTCTACATCTTCCTCTGCTTCATTTCCTCTGCTTTTGCCTGGTCAGCAAATGGGTTATTTCCGGCCACCACAAAATCAGAATCCGCCTACCGGTTCTGATTTTTGGTTGCCGCCGTGGTCAGATTCTAGCCATTACCCTCCCTCTTCCAGTTAAAATTAATTGATTGCACAATTTTTTTTCTTATTTTTATAATTTTTCCACTCTGTATTTGCATGTATAATTTGGTTATTTTATTTTTATTGTTGCTTTTTTTTTCAAATACTTTTTGTTATATAACGAGAGAACAAGGCAGATCATAAGTAGTACAAATCTTTAGAACAAAGAACAGAACATTTTGGAATTTTATAGGTAAATTGTTCTTCCCTTCTTGAAGATTTGATGTTACATTCTCTCTCTCTCTTTTCTTTTTCTTTTTCTTTTTCTTTTTAATTTAGAACAAGTGATGTTAGAAACCAGACAGAGCTGTCTGCTCTATGCTTCACAGCCAAATCATTTATTTTAATTAAAGAATTAAAGAATTAAATTTTTTCTTCTTTTATCATATTAACCTTTTTGATGATTATCTTTTAGGTTTAAGCTAATCTTTAATGAGTGTTTTTACATTTATAACCTGTGCTTTGTGGGTGCTATCGTTTAAAGAGTCTTGATCTGTGGGCATTGAGTAGACCTAAACCCACCCCACTCCATTTGATTTGTGATTGAAGAGAAGAGTTGCATGTGAGAATAAATCTTTTAGTTCTTGAATTTTCTGTTATTATCTATGTTTGGAGGTGGCATTTAGGTGGATGAGTCAAAGATGGTATTTCAAAAATATCTCCAACTTGTTCAAACAAAAACCAAAAACAGGCTGTTTTGAGAGACATGTCTCTTTATTTCAATAATATTGCATATATTTGTAAGACTTTTTCTTTTTAGAAGAAGCCATTTGTAAGACTTTCCAATCATATTCAAATGATGATATTGGACCGAATAAATAAATTGATATCACATCTTTAATTTTTATTTTAATTTATTAAATATTTAAATTTATAAAATTATATGTATTAAATATTTTAGTTTTTTTAATGCTCCAATTTGAAAAGTTAAAACATTAAACACTCATTAAAAAGTGAAATTTATAAAATTATTATTCCAAAACTGAATACTAAATACATATCAAGGCCATATTTTACAGATAAATACTAAGATTTTTAAAAATTATTTATATTAGTGCAAAAAATATATAATATTATTAAAATTAATAAATTAAAGTGTACAATAAATTATCTATAAAATTAAAAGTGACACATGATTAAAATTATAAAATTCAAAAATAAATTTATTTTATAAAAAAACGACATTACAGTTAGAACCCGTTATAATAAAACTTTATGTACTATGTACATATTTACATTGCTTTTAACACATTGTTTAAATTTTTAAATTTAAAAACTCATTTTCTTAAAAGATTATTACAATCGCATTTACATTCATTGGTTCCATCAAAATTTGAAATGCATTGGCATGTCTCAAAAAACACGTGTTGCAAAGCTATTGGTCTGCCGGAAACTGTAATGGAAAATAAAAAACGTGTTGCATATTTGTATTGTATTGGTATTTGGTACCGTCCGCACCGAAAAAAAATTGCCATAATACTGGCCATTGTCTGAGGTCCCAATACATTGAAGGAAGGTTCGTCGTGGATAGGTTTATTTTGAAAGACCTTCTTTTGACCTTATCTTGGACTTCATTTTCATTCCTTACAAGAACAATATAACAAGTTACCAACTTTGCTTTTGGATACAAATTCCACTTCGTTTCTGCTTTTGGCAAACTAGAATTTGCCACTATTATATCAAGTGTACATTCTTTTTTTTTTAACTAGAAATATTTATTTACATTTTTTTTAACTGGGCAAGTCAAAATTCACTTGTTTTTATTATAAAAATGTAAAACGTACGTAGACACAAACATGTCATTTGTATCCTAATATCGTACTATGGAAAAACTTTTATTATACTTTCTTGAGATTAAAGATTCCGTCTCGACCACACACCAGTTGTCACTCTCTGGTCTCTAGAATTTCGAATAGACGATGTGTGAGTGCACGTGGACAAACACGTGAGAGGGTGATTCATTCATTACTTTCAAAGTTTAAAAAAGATTAAAAATAAAAGAAGGACCGCGTCAAAAAAAAATGTGGTGGGCCCCGAGAGTGCCACGTGTGACACAATTTCTCATGGGAAGTGACGTAATAGAAAATTTAGCACTTAGGAATGCGCGCAGGAGAGGAGTAGCCTAGACGTGTACAGCTTGGTGACCATTCAGCATTTGATAACTAACGACCAAAGCGGAAATTCGGACACGTATCATATATATTTATAGTATTGTCTTGGATTTATCCCTACTTCTCATTGCGGAAATGTAGAGTTAATTATTATTATTATCGAGTTAAAAGAAGTAAAGAAGATGTACTATGCTGAAGCTAAGGAATGGTTATTTACCTAATTATCATGAAATAAAATATTATTTTGACAAGTTTATTTTCTTTGAAGACTCCCATCTCAGAACATAAATGCGTTTAGAGCTTTTCATGAAAATTAAAAAAGTAATTAATTTTTTAAAATTAGAATAAAATTAATGGTGATTTGATGAAATTATTTTTTACATCATATTATATATTTGACATTATTATTTTATATCTAATATAAATAAAAATAGAGTTAAAAAAGAATTATTTATTACTCTTATATTTTAGAACAAAATTAAATAATTAATTGTATAAAAATCTTTTTTAAATATATTAAGTAAGCTACAAAAGTAACAAAATTTAAAGCATTATTTTTTCCCAATAAAAAAAGAAATTATAACCCTATTATTGTAAATCACTCCCGCCTCATAGACAAGGGTTTGAAGGACTTTCCCTGTATTTAAGCTCTATTTGTTGCGCTTAGTATTTTGATTAGATAAAAACATTATCTTAATTAATTGTAAGGCTCGCTAATTATTTATCTTAGCATTTAGTGTTTGAGACAGTATTTCATCTTCATTAATGTTTAACATTTTATAATTTTTTTATAATATCTATACTCATTATTTGTCTTTTATCTTATTTTCTACTTACATATTCTTTTTTATTATTTTATATTAAACACCAAATCAGACAATTATTTTTTTATAAAATATTTTTATTCTAACTGTTATATAAACAACTAATCACTGAACTGATACCTACTACACAGTTAACAGCTATTAGAATAATTAAAATTGTGATGGTATGAATATTGATTTGTGCATTGGGAAAAAAAAAATTTTTTATACCACAGATTCCCCTAATTCAGTGGCCTAAAGTCTAATCATGCTCTCCCTATGTTATGCCCAAAGGCAGAAAGTGCTTTCAATGGAAATTTTCTTATGTACTTGATTTTTTGCTTAAGAGATTTAACTCCTTATCACTCAAACCAACTCCCATTGATTAGAAAGTCTTTTTTAAATAATTTATGATTTTATCATTTTTTTTCAATGAACACTGCGAATACTTTTATTTCGATAAAAAAAAATTATTTTCATTGATTTGGTTCATAAGCGAATACACAGACTTAAATTTAGACAAACCAATCTTATATACAAATATCAACATTTACCACGTCAGAATGTTAATACTACCAACTACTAATATATATTTGGTTGGGGGAAAAAGAAAAAAAAGAAAGAAAAAGGAGATAATCACCATGATTTGTGATCGAGTAAGCATCAGATTCCTAATTATCAAATATGCAAGGAGCTTGCCTGTGAAGGGTTTGGTTTATGTCATGTTAATACAAGACATGACATTAAAAAACTAGGTTATAGGGGAGTCAATGCACAACCAAGTCGTCAAAATGTAGGTTAACTATAGAGTATGCTATTTAATTTTTAAGTAGAGATTTGACAGCTACCCAAGTAAGGTCTCTTCATCTTATGGATTAGTGGAACTAAAAAACTCAAATTGATGTCACAATTTCAATTTGGTCCAAATTGGAAATGACTCAAACCAAACTTTTTTTTTTTTTTTTTTGTGTCATTAAGGAAATGTTATTAAATGGTCCTAAAGGAAGGGTACAATTAATGTAGATGATGGTTTCTTTTATGAAAATGAATGCTGACGCAGCCTCTAATATGTGAAATTGCAAGTTTATTGCCAGTTAAATGAATGCTGGTCTTAGATGCACTTAGGGTTATAAACGAGCTAGATGAACTCAGGCTTTTTTGAGTTTGAGTTTGGCTCTTTATAGTTTGTATTGAAATCCAAATTTAAAATTAGGGTGCTATTGTAATTAAAGTTAAAGTTTAGGATACTAAGAGAAAAAAATTGAATTTATAGTACAATTAAAATTATCCACAAAATTTATGGGTTTTCTTTTTATGCTTTAGCCTTTATTAATAATTACGGCGATTTCCTTTTTGTTTATTTGAAATTAGAAATAATGGACATGGCTAGATGATCAAGGCTTGGGCTTGACTTTATAGGCAAATTCAGTTCTATAAAGTCAAGGCCTGGGCTCATAACTTAAGCTTTGAGAGCCTAATCCATCCAGGCCCAAAAAAATATTTTATATTACTAATATTCAATTTTCTCATTAAATAGAATTTAGAAGTAATTACTATATAATCCCTAAGTTTTGCTCAAACACACTGATAAGGAACTCAATTTTTAAAATTATATTATTTAGTCTTGACATTATAATTCTGTTATACTGTAAGGTCCAATCGTTATTTTTTCCATTAAGAGGTTATGAAATGTCAAAAAGTAATTTTGCTCACACCATAAATATGTTCACAGAAATAATTTTCTAGTGAAAAAGCAACTAAAATAAACACTAATAAAAAATAAAATAAGAAAACAGAAAGGAACTTTTCTAAATTTATTGATAATAATTGCAAATAAGAAATACATAATGAAGATCAGACATTGAAAAATCTATGATCATCATGTCATAACTAAGGTTCTGTAGGAGTTTCATCTTCAAGAACAACAACAGTTGCAAATGCAACATAAAAGTATTTCTTCCACTGATTTATTTGAGCAGAAATTGATTTACTATGAATCTTAGCCGAAGCCAAATCATTTTCACAGTACTCACAATTATCTAGAGCATAATGAACATCTAAACTTGCAGTGCCGCCTTCAAGTCCATCTAAATTAAGCATTCCTATTGTTTCATTAAAATAATTTGCGCATTCCTCAAACACGACGTTCTTCTTTGCTCCATCAAGCTTGTTAAAGAAATTACGGGTAATAACGGATTTCTTTCTTGTCAATGCTAGGGCAAAATTTGCGACAGTGGTTATATTTTTCGCTGACGATATTCTTGATTTGGATTGCAAGAGGTGCATGCAGAACTTGAATTGCTCACTTTGTTTGCAAACTTCTAGTAATAACTTGTTTTGATGTGTAGAAAATGGAGTTTTGGCCTCTGCTTTTAAGGGAAAATTGAGAAAGAGGCACAAGAAAATCATGTAGGAAAAGAAGAGGAAGAATCGAAAATCCATTTTTAATTGCCTTAGAAGGTTTATTGGGTTTTTATTCTTTCTGGGGGGTTTTGGCTTTCAAAGTATTTTATAGGAGAAAATCAAGCTTAATATAGAAAGTTTGTTGGAGTTTCTGTTTTAGCACAGTGCACTATGAATGAATTGTTCAAACACCAAAAAATTATATTTGACAGTTTCACCCAAATCGGAGTAAACTTTTTGTGGGAGTAATATCATTATTATAAATATTTCATTTGCCCCATTTTATTTACTTATTATTCTTTTTTTTAATATCTCAAAATATTTAAAAAGTTTCTAAATTTATATATATCTTAAAAATTATTTTTTTGATTATCCTTTAAATAAAAGAATTTTGTTAATATTATATGAGTTTAGTGTAAAAAAAGAATTTTGTTAATATTATATGAGTTTAGTGTAAAAAATGACAAAATGATTTTTGTTGATTGAATTCTTAAAATGTCAAACCATGCAGATAAAATGGAAATGAAGTTTTAATAATTATTAAAACATTAACATGTCTCCATTGACGAAGGGAGGGGGGCTTGAGAGCCACCTCCCCTTGGCTTCTATAAATTTTGTTTAGTGTATAAATCCTTGGTCTTTTTAATAAATTATTTTTAGTTGGTCTTTATTATAAATTATAATAAAAATGAGTCCGATATGATTGATCTTCTCATCCATGTGATTAGCAGGAAATTTTGAGTTTGAATTCTCTCGATTACATCAATTTAGTTAAGCAAAGAGTGGGTTACCCAGTTATATAGCCCAAGATGTTATTTGGCCGATTAAATCTCCGAATGAATTAAAGAAAAAGGAAAATTATGTCAACAAATTTTTCATGACCTTAAGGAAAAGAAATAATATTATGGCCCTAATTTATTTGACTTGCACAATTGAGGAAATCCGAAGCACATAAATTAATTATAACAATATAAAATCCATCTAAATTCCATAAACAAGTGAAAAAAAATTTCAATTTTATTTTAAGCAAATTGCAAATAAAAATTAATAAAAGTTGTATTTATTGGATTTGATTTTAAATTTGATCGATGAACAAGGAAAGAAAAATAGAAATTGAGGAGAAAAGATAAACCATGTTGATTTCTCTAAATAATTGAAGGAAATATTTTTTGATGTATACATATCTTAAATTTTAAAATCTAGAAGTTAAAGTTAGAAGGGTTAATAAGAAAAATTTCGAAATCTTTCCGAAAACGATACGAGATAAAAGAACGATTTTGAAAAGTCGTTTTATGAATGCTATTTGCATTAAGTATTATAGAGCAAGATCATGCAGTTACATTTCAGGTTTTTGTTAATTTTCCTGTCCCAATCTATACAGTAAAAGATTGAAGTTCCTATCGGATAGTAGATTCTGACAACATCAGTTAATTAATCATACTTAATATTGAATTGATCGCATTAAGTGCAAGATTATAATCAAGTATTAGTTTGTGAATTTTCAGTAGCTACTACGGCTGCATAAGCAATATTATAAGAATCCTTCCATCTCTTAATAGCAGGAGCAATTGCTCCGATATGAACATTGGCATCTTTTAATGCATTTTCGCATTGCTCGACGCTATCAAGAGCATAATGAACATCTAAACTGGCGGTGTCACCTTCAAGTCCGTCGAGATTAAGCATAGACTTAGCTTCACCAAAATACTTGGCACATTCCTTAAGAGCTTTCTTCACTTTTGGGTCAGAGCTATCTTTGAGAGAGCTAAAGAACTTTTTTTCAGCAACTGATTCTTCTCTTGCTTCTCCTAGGGCAACATTTGTCAAGCCCTTTAAATTTGAAACTGCGCGTATTTTGGGATCTGATTTCAGAGCTTTCATGCAAGTTTTGTCATCTTGACTTTGATGACATACATCATTCAATAATTGATTTCTAGATGTTGGCTCTATTTGAAAAGGAAAATGCAACAGGAGACAGAGAAAAATTGTGGAAAAAATCCAAATGATCCCTTGAGAATCCATTGCCCTAAATAAGGAAACAGTCTCCAGGGTTTTTAGCGTGTGTGGTGTGATTTTGTTAATGGGTTTAGACTTTTTCTTTATTTTATAGGTGAATAACCCTAATTTTAGAACCTTGTAATTATCGTTTGGTCATTAGTTTTACAACAATTGTAACCCCGAAAAGATAAAAATATTAGTAAATTACTAAATGTAGCATATGATTGTTATTCTAATTTGCTTTTAATAGATTTATTAGGGTGAGCATTCAATTTAACAGAACTAAATTAATCTTAAACATAAATAATTCATTAATTGATTCAAATTTAATGAGTATGAATAATAAAGGAGAGAGACTGGATCTTCCTCCATTGTTGAAGGAGAATAAAGGAATAAAAATAGTAGACATGGAGAAGATTATTTGTCCACATTAAAGTAATTAAGAATCAAAATTTCTTACAAAAATAATAATATTCATACCAATTCTTTTCTATTAAATAGTATTAAAAAGCTGTCAACCTGTCAGACAACCATGCGACCATTCCATACAGCTAAGCTGACTGGAAACGATCCTCTACAGCCACGATTGACCCGAGGGCCCATCAAGCTATTAATCACGCTCTGATCACATGGTCCCAATTCATCCACCAGGGTTGGGTTCCTGTCTCCTTTGTGTTTAAGGATACAGATGTACGATCCTATAGAACAGATCCTGTTCAAGTAAGGTCGTGACCGGAGTGGCTCTTCAGCTTTCTTATGTAGTCTCTGGAAAGCTTATTTTTAGCCGATGTGGGATTAGTTTCATTCTACTTCTTTTATAATATATTTATAATATAATATATTTTATAATAAAAATTTAGACTTTTTTATAATTAATAAAACAACTAAAAGCTATTATATCGCCGAACAAACTCTTCATATATTAGTGGCCCTGAGCAAAGAAAAAGGGCAATGCATCTATTTACTTCTGTATTTTATTAAAAAATTATGGCATTCTGGATTCCATCCAGCTCATTGAATCAATTCAAATTGATTTGATTTAATTTATATTATATTAACTTCTGTTTATCTTATTAACAAAAATATTTTTTTTGTTTAATTCAGTTTTTATTGTGTCAAATAAATACATTCAAATTCATTCAGAAATAGCTAAAAATCATATTGAGTTAATCAAATCAAACTAATTTTATTTGATTTAATTATTTACATTAATAGATTCAGTTAAAAATTTCAATTTATTCGATTTATATTGGTTTGGTTAGTTAAATCAGAACAATCAAATTAATATTATATATATACACTAAAACTCAACTCAAAATTACTATTCACAGGATAGTATATTACCCATTTAATCAATCTCCTTTCCTATAATGACATTTTTGCCCTTTTTTTCATTTAGTTCATTTCTTTTTGCTTTTCTTTCATTTTTTTTCTTCTCCAATCTTTCTACTTCTTGAGTTTACATCAAAAACTATTTTTATAAATAATTTCTTCAAAATAAAATTCAATGGCTCAGTAAATTTTAGTTAAAATATTTTGATTATAGTATATTAAAAGTTTTATTTTTTTTCTTTTATTTGTTTAGATGGAGTCATTATTCACAAATATAATTTTTTAAAAATTATTTGTCACGACCCGTTTTCATGGGCCGAACCGGCGCTAGGGCCTGGGAAAACTTAAGGCCACCAAGGTCCGTAGTAAGCCTAATATCTGATTTTAACACCTTAATTATGTGAAAATATTCTACAAGTTTGCCCATAAAATTTTTAATGATTCAAACTATTACAAGGCCTTATTTTATTCAACTCAATTGTTCCCATAAAATTTTAAATACACTTAACATTATTATTACAATAATAAAATCTTATCATAACTGTGGATTTTCTATTACTGTACAATTATAAAGAATCTTAAATGATTCTATCTTACACATTTAAACATTCTTTCAAATAACCTTGAAAGGACAGAAAACTAAAGCTCCAAATTTTTACAAATGATTCACAATTTTCTGAAACAAAATAAAGGAAAAGGGGGGAAAGGGGGGAAAGGGGTGAGTATAAAACTCAATGAATAATAACATATAATACCAAATCCACACATTCACACAAATGATACTTAAGGCATTCTAAATAAACATTCTTTATTCACACAATGTCAATCATATCATACATAAATAATTGCAACCATATGCACATCAAGTGGTTGTTAGTCAGTGAAATCACCTTAACAGGACCATGCTCTCCCCAAGCATGTTTTAATATCCATCATATCACATCATGTAATCCCATGGTCCTGTGACTTGTGCACCCAGGGTGCCCACCCCCATTCGGGCAAAATCATAATCAGATAAAAATATTTTTCACAAAATAATTTTCTTTGTAAAAATATTTTTCCATGACACGTGTCATTATCCAAAGTACACAAGGGGGGACGCCACTTCCACCGCTTATGGCCCACTGACAGCATTCTCACCATGCGTGTGCTCTCAACCCAAGTGATTCACATCATTCCAATTCCCACACAACAATCACATATCATTATGTACAAACCAGTTATTCACAGTTTTTATCATTGCACAAACATTCATCCACATACTATGTATGCAAGAATTTAGAAATAATAAGCACAATACATAAAATAAATTATGTTGTAATGAATTTGGTAAAACATTATATATTATTACTTACCTAAAAGCAAGAAGTTGATTTCCACAGATCAACCAGGCTTTCACAACAGTTTATTGAGCTTCTTCAACCTAATATCAAATTAACATTTCATATTCAGTCCTTTATTATAATTACGTTCTTTATATTTTTAAGTAGATTAAC
>CANUEX010033920.1:0-16595 GCA_948099535.1 Jatropha multifida | reverse complement strand
ATAATATGGGATTACTATTCCGATAGTCAAATGATAATAGGGATGGAGTTGTGAAAGTTTAGGCTTACTACGGGCCTCGGGTGCCTTAAGCTTACCTAGGTCCTAGTGCCAGTCCGGCCCACGGTTTTGGGTCGTGACAGTAACCTTATTTTATTTTTAATGAATATTATTCTTAAAATCTCTCTCTCTATATATATATAATTCTAAAGAAAAAATATTTTAAACAGAGCTGATTTCGCGCTTTCTTTATTAAGCATTCTATTTTTCTAATTTTTAGAAACTTTTCAGTTTATTTGCGGGTGTTTTTCCAATTTTTAAAAATTTATAAGTTTATTTAATATTTTTTTATATTATGATTGAACCACTTAAAAAATAACCTTCATTAATAACTTTTCAATTTCAAATTCTATCATAATTTTTATAGTGTTGTATTTATCATCAAGAAAGAAGGAGAGTTGGAGTTATAGCTAACTATTTATTCAGCACTATTTATATACTTCACACTTTAAACATATTAAAAACTAATATAGTAAATGTTAGTTAATTTCAACACTTTGAAGCTAGGGTTTTATGACTGACTTTGCTCCAACCGCTAAGGCCCCTCCGCCACCTTTGGCATTTGATCGGGCTACCAAATTGATACGTCATCGATCATATACTAACCCTATTGCAGTAATCTGTTTCATTTCACGATAAATTTTTGTTCGGGCATAAGAACAACGCTGATATGGACTTTGTTGAGGAAGAGGTAATTATTTCTGAGGGTGACGTTACTATTTCAAATCAGGGGGAAGGACCGAAAGTAGTAATTTCTCCTAGTTTGAATAAGCGGCTAGCAAAATGTCGAAAATAGACTATTATTGTGAGGTTGATGGGATGCACCATGGGTTATAAAGCTTTGTGTTCCTGTATCCAAGCGCTATGGAATCCTAATTTTCATGAAGTATGGGAATTAGGCAACGGATATTTTATGATCAAGTTTTCCAATGAGACTAACTATCAACATGTTCTTTTGGATGGCCCTTGCACTATGCTTAGTAGCTACCTTATGGTGGAGCCTTGGGACCCAAGTTTTGATCTCTATGATTCCTACATGAGAGGTATCACCATCTGGGCACGTTTACCTGGTCTTTCCTTGCATCTTTATCATAAGGAAGTGCTTCGGGTTGTTGGTGTAGTTATTGGTAAGGTTGTCAAAATTGACTACAATACAGAGGATCTAACAAGGGGTAAATTTGCCCGTGCTGTTGCTTTTGTCAGCCTCCAAAAGCCCTTAGTTGCTCAATTCAAGTTGAATTAGTGTGTTCAAAAAGTTGAATATGAAAGTCTTCCTAAAGTTTGCTATGATTGTGGAAGATTGGGACATCAAATGAATTTTGCCCTTTAAAATCCAAGGAATCTATTCCACTTAGATGATGTTAATGTGTGTGATGGTCCAATCCAATATGATATTGTATGCTTTGGGCCTTGGCACTCACGGATTTGTTTCTAGGCTAGAACCACTCATAACCCAAAATGCGTCGCACCTTTCTAAGGCCAACCCTCTTTTGTATTGAACTTACCCCTTGCACTTAATCAATGTGGGATTCGCCTAAGATGCATTACGTATCACCCTCCACCCTCCGTTAGGGACTTAGTCTCCTGGCTGAGGTTTGCCCCACCATCAGCAAAAGAAGCAAGGCTTGGCTCTGATACCAAGCTGTAATACCCTGATTCCAACCACCAAAGGAATTGTCCGCTTTGGATCAAGTCAGTTCCATCCATACTGGATCGACAAGACCCGCATAGTTTTGTCTTGTAGGTGAAACAGAAATCTTTTCAGTAGGTCACCCATCCTAGAATTTCCATCAAGCGAGCACACTTAACCCTAGAGTTCTTTCAACTCTCCAATCATTCCGCCAAAAGGCACATTTGATGATTAGTTTCCCACTTTTTGATATATGATTCGATTCATTCATGTGTCTTGCATTCCACTACCCTAGCTAGCTAGCCAATCCTAGAAGCTCGTCAGAAGCTTTACTCTATCCACCCTCTTAGGATCGCTTTGCCGAGTCAGAATGTCTATAAAGTTGGACCCTCTTTAGTAGATGTATGGTTCAAGGACGAACCACGCGAAAACTGGTGGGACTATGACATTCCTACCCAGAAAAGCAATCCTAAATGGTAATAATTATTTTCATGATATTCTAAATTAAATTTATCTTTATCTACATTGAATGTAATAATTATTTTCATGATATTCTACATGGTAATTTAGCTAATTAAATTAATACATATTTTATTATAATTTAGAAAAATTAATTATTTTTCTAATCATAGTACAACAATCTTAAACGAGTTATGTTTGTGGAAAGAAAGAGCAATTAACTTTTGAATCAATTCAAGCAAGTGAACTTGTCTAATATGTTGTATTGATATTGTTATTCAAAATATCAGTGTTATTAAATCCAACATGGACATTGGTCATTGATTTAATCAGTTGGTCAATAGCGTAATAGTGGATCATAAAATATTAATAATATATATTAATTAAATAATCATAATCTAAAATAATTATAATAAAATAAAATATTAAAATATTAAAAAATCGATTTAGATCAATCGGGTACATGTGAATCGATCGGCTTAATCACAGATTAGCTGATTCAATATATTCTTTTAAATAGTTCAGAAGCAAAATTACCCAGTTTTGATGCAAGTTCACTGATTTTCCGAATTGATCCATTAGGTCAGGCCTAATTGAATAACTATGCGAAAAATCCATTCGTTAAATACGTCAATTAGAGATTATTAAAATTAAAATTTTTCTTGAAAGAAAGAAATACTTTTATCAAATTAATTATTTAACTTAAACATTTTGGAAAATTTGCGAAGCACTATTTTTTTAGTAAATTAAGTTTTTATTAGAGTTAAAATTTTAAATTTTTTTTTTTTTTGAGAAAGACTTCAATGTAATTCATTATTGTGATAGTGATATACAAAATTTCCAACAAACTGCACCTAACTATTGCTTCTAATAATGATCATACATTTATGACTGTGGTTCGACGACCTTAATCGTACTGGCTCACAACGGAATTGCAGAAATCTCAACTTATTTTCAAGAATGTTTCTAATTTTTTTGTTAAAAAAATATAAATTTCAAGAATTAGTTATTTGATTAAAATTATTATGTATTATCCTATCGAAAATAAAAAATCAGATATTTCCAACTCAACTTATGAGCTATGAGTAAATCCTTTCATTCTACTTTCCAACCTCCCAACGGCCTATAAAAATTCTCTGTAGAGAGTAAAGATATCTGAAGAAACAAAAGGCCTTTGCTTTATGGCAGCATGTGATATACCTAAAGCAGCCAGCAACGCCCATTGACTTTTGATATAACTTACAAACAAACAGGCTCCTTTTACATATCCCGCCTTTCCAATTCAACCTTGCAACTAATATATATTAATATTTTTACTGCCATTTGTTGAATAATATGAAATTTTGAAGGGTTAAGAAGTTATAATAATTCCGAGAAAAAAGAAAAGTTTTTCAAAACTTTTCTTATTCTATATGAAATATTAACGGCCTAATGTTTCAACACAGAGCTAAGCCTAAGACCTCCTTTCAATTTGAATTTGAATTTGAATTTGAGCAAACATAGAAATATTAACTACGGATTGGAAGTATTGGGTATAAATACAAAGAGAGAGTACAACTTTGCCATGGTCATAATTACCGGTTGTTGTCACTTTGTTCCGCGTTAATGTAATTCGCTGCTCAGTTCTGTATACTCCTGCCATGATGGACCACTCTCCCTCCCCAATCTTTTTTCTGCAACAAAACCCAAACGGAATCGAACCACTCCCTTCGTTCTTAGGGGTCTGTTCTTTGATCAACGTATTTCTCTAGCGATATGCTTTCTTTCTTTTATTCTTTTAATTGCTACACTTGAATAACGTTGTACATAAATAATATTGCAAGCAGAAAAATACTTACATCTCTCTATTAAAAAAAAGGACTTGTGATCTTGGTAAATTAATGTCACCATTTTTGAATATTAAAAACTTATATAGTATGAAAAATATAAAAAAAATAAAATCCAATCAAATCCGTTCATGGTACTGTCAAAACGGGCCTAAACTTGCAGATAGTCTATGTTCGCCCGTAATTTACTTAGATATCGATAAAAAATTAAGGTTCGTTTTTAAAACGAATTTTTTTTATCTAATATGTTTTTTATCAAATCTTGCATGGAGCCCATTTTAAAACAATATATATCATAAAAACTTAAAATAAAAAGGAGAATAACAATTCAAAATTTATATTGAGCGACATAGAGAGCCTGCTTTCCTCTTTTTTTCATATCAGGGCTCTGTCAATGAACATACAAAACCAGTAAAAATTCAAGAAAGTAGTAAAGTTAAAAAAAGAAAAACTCTCAAAATAGAAATGCTTAGGCCCATCTGCGGGCCTGCACAGGCCGGGCCAGACTTCAATATTAAGGCCCATTTTTTAACGAACCGTTTTGAGATCAAGTTCCTGGCGGTTCCGCGGAACCGGGCCGGAGAAGCCGTCTTGACACATTCATAAGAAATTAGAAATTGGTCTATTCTCTTGATTGAGTTAAAACAATATAAAGATTCACACAATCTGTAAAATCAAATAATTCAGTCCTATCATATTATTAATGAACAATTAATAAGAAAAATAAAATTTAAAAAATGACATTTTTTTTAGATCATAAAGGAGAATTTTCAAGGCTTATCCTATTGGTTAACGCAACCATCAAATAAAGTAAAAGGTGCTTTTTTTTTAAGAGAGGTCGCTTTTGTCCAATAAGAGTGTTCAATTGCTGTCATCATTTACTAATTAATTAGTAACCAATGACATTATAATATAGTTAAATATTAGGAAAAAAAAGAAATTGAAGAGGTCAATTTAGAAAAATAAATTTAAGAATTTTAAATATATTATAATATTTAAAAGAGGTCAATTGTAATCACTCGTCAGGTTAAAGGAAAGATCGAATTTGAATAATGTTTATTAAAAAAATTAAAAATATCAAAAAACATAGGTTTATTAAAAAAATAAAAAATGCAATCTATATAACAAGAAATATTTTATTTTTTAAACTCATAGTTGTCCAATTCTTAAAATGGAATAGATTTTATTTTTTATATTTGGACATATATGTAACAGAACGGATAATAATACTCGGTACGGTTAATGATAAAAATAATATTAATTAAGCTTGATAATATTTAAATTAAAATTTATTTATTGTGATTCAGTTGACAATAACATATAGAAAGAGCTCTCTACTAAATGCATATGCTGAAAGATGTGAAGGTTTTAACCGTGACTAAACCAAGCTGAATTAAGCGGTTATTGCTAATAGGTTGGTATACGATGGTTTTAAAAAAAAATTAAATTAGAGAATTAAAGTAAATTAAAAGTAATTAAAACTTAGAAAACTGATGCATGCCACATGGCATCCTGTAAAATGATGAAAGAGTTATATATACATAAAAAAAAACATTGACCTAAACAATTTAGAAGGATGGTTGGTGCATTTGAAACCGAAAAAGTAGCTGAATCAGAGTTCTAGAAGCCCAAAATATTAAGCACCACCGCAGACCAGCCATTTGACAGCTAACAACAAGCAACCCAAGCAGCCAAGAATGACCCAATAGCTTCTTAACATGATCCAAGAACGCAACTCTTCAATTATTGATGTATATATTAATTCTTTTTTCAAACAAGTATAAATAGGAAATTCAAGAAAGTTCCTTTGACGGAAGCAGAGGAATTAGCAGCTGAATCTACCCTTCTGTTTACCAGACAGCTTAACAACTTCAAACATTATTTTTTCTTCCAAAGGTATTCTTTTTCTCTTCTTTTATCAACAAGGTTGTATCTATATATGTATATGTTTGTTTGGGTATGTGTATTATTTGCAAAGAACTATTCTTTTTTCTGTTGTGCACAAGGAATTTGTCTACTTTTCTTTTTTAACATGATTTGGCTGAGTTATATTAGCTTTATGCATAGAGTTTGTTGGATAATGATTTGAACTCTTAAGTTATGGTTTCCTCTTTAGGACCTTTATAAGATTAGTTCAGTTGGGATTTTATCAATTAAGGAATTCATTTTAGATTAGTCTTTGAGCTTCTATGTATGATTGAATTAGGAGTTATCCATCTTTTTGAATCATTGTTATCTTGAATTCTTTGGGCGACCTAATCATTTGGATGATGAGCTGGAACTCCTTCATCAATCATCATTTAGCTTTATTTCATGTAAGAAAAGACATATTATATGCTTTAATTTTCATTTAATACTTTGTACTTGTAAAAATATCGAATTTTCATATAAATCTTTTTCATGATTTGGTGATTAAAGAAGTATGGAATAGCCAATTTGGTGCAAGTAAAAGACGTTTCTGTCTTGGAGTGCTCAAACTCATGCTATGTACAAACATGATTGTAAGCTGAATCAAGCTTTTGTACTTGTTGAGACCTTAATAATGCTTTATCACACATTTAAATGTGCACTTCAGTTTTGTTTATCGAGCCTGGAGGACTTGGAATCTTTGCCTTCCTTTTTCCCTTTTTTACCCACTTTGTTACTGCTGGAAATTTTATTCATTGTGAACTGAATCTGCAACAGGTTGGAATCTTTGTATTCGGGGAACACTTTCGAGGACTACAAGACAAAGCTGACTAAGCATTTTTTTTCTTGAGTGGACAGGAGCAATGTTTGAGTTTTAGCAGTGTTATTGAATTTTAATCTTAATTTGGTCGCTGATGTGGCCTTTGTACTTTCTGCTAAGCAAGATTTTCAATGTGGAAGAAGCAGAGCAAAACGTAAATGGTTCAGATGAAAATCATGTCAAAGCTGGAGAATGTCACCTAATTGAGCCATCATCGAGTGGCAGAAAATTCCAAGATGCTGTATCATGCTGTTCACGTTTTGTTGAAGTAAGGGCACTGTGATTTTATCCTCTTCTTTTTAAAGTTGGAAAAATGGTTGTGAAATGGAAATCTAACTTTTAAACAACCACCCCCTCACAGCCCCCCCATCCCTCTCCTCTCCTCTCTAATTTTGGTGTCTGGCTTTATTTCTGCTGGTGGATATTTTATCTTCAGTAAGCTCTTCCTTGGCATTTTCTTTTTCATGAATTTGAGTCCATAAGTTTCCTTGATCATGCAGGTTCCACACATAAGCCAGATGCACTCTTGGGATTGTGGTCTTGCTTGTGTTCTAATGGTGTTGAATACAATTGGCATCAACAATTGCAGCATTCAGGCATTGGCAGAATTATGCTGCACAACTAGGTGTGTTATTCTTTCCAAAATCAGAATTTCATTTCTTTTGTTTACAGAGGCAAATTTCAAAGGTTTGCTAATAGAATTCAATTATGTAAAATACTCAAGGTTTTATGATACTTGCCCTTTGTCACTTGACCAATTGTCATAAAGATTGTGTTTGGTGCTTACAGCCTGTTGTGTCTGAGCATTCAGATCTCATTCTGTTGCAATTAAGTAATAGGAGTGTTTAAGTCAAACTATACTATGTTGTATGTATCCCGTGGATACAGCATGAGTTATTTTGAGGAAGGAGAGGAACAACTTTTTACGTCTTATGTTTATAACAATTACAATGAGAGTGACGTAGTGTGATATAAATAGGTGCAAATTATGGGATTTGGGTTTTTGTCTATGTATTTTTCCATTTCTTGGTGTTATTACAAGAAATAGGGGATTACCTCATATTTTCTTTCACAATATTGGTACAATGTTTGGATAAAGTAATTTTTGGAGATAGTATTTGAAAAGCAATGCTTACATCATATCTTGTATGATTCATTGTACTTGTAAGATTTGTGCAGTAGATTGTAGTAATATAAACCATCATTTTCAACCATTTATTTTACCTCACAGAAAACATATGGCGGGTGTGGTCTGAATTGTTCCTCTTCTTCAACGGAAAATTTGGATTCCTCTATCCTTCCTTTAGAGTTTAGGTAGTTATAGTTTGAAATCACTTGACCACATCTATGGTTGCCTGGCTGCTATTGGACAATAATTTTTGCAATATGAAATTTTTTCTTATTTCTGTCTTTGAGTTCTCAACAAAGTATTAGATCAAGAGAGATACCAATACAAAGTAATTTATTTATTTTTGTTATCATATGGATGTTGAGTGCTGTCTTCAGGTATATACCAAATAAATTAATAAATTAATTGTTATCCTAGAGATGATGTGAACTGTATCTGTATGTCATGGATCTTATTGGCATCTTCTTTGCAGCATTTGGACTGTTGATCTGGCATATTTACTGCAGAAGTTTTCTGTTAGGTTTTCCTACTTCACAGTAACAATTGGAGCTAATCCAAATTATTCTGCTGAGACATTTTACAAGGTTATACTCTGTTGTATTTATATACTTAATTTTGTTTCTTTCCCCCCTTACATCTTGGCCATTAGCAATTTTATATATTATATTTGATTGCAAGTTTATTAGACATCATCATGTTTGAAAGATGTTCATTTCTCTAAAGATATGAGAAAATTGATTGATGCTGAGTCATTGCTGTTTACAGCTTATCTTACTACTAATTATAAGGCACCTTGCTACTGCACAATTTACATGTTGTTCCAGTTTTTTGTTGTTGTCTCTTAGCATGCTATAATACACACAAATTTTCTCAGTGTAGATGAAATTCAGAAAAAGAAATGAGAATTTCTCCATTTTGTTTAGATTCTATGCATCCCTAATGTGTATGTGTAGTCATTTACGGAATTTTCATAGTGCCTACTCTTTTTTCTTTTTTTATGATAATCTATTAATCCCTTGTCAAATTATAATACTGACGACGGTCTAGTTTTGTGCAGGAGCAACTGCCTACGGATCTAGTGAGAGTGGACATGCTCTTTCAAAAAGCCCGGGAGGAAGGAATTAACATACAGGTAGATGCATTATAGTAGTAATGGTTTTCCATTTCTAAAAGCAATCGCAAGAATTTTATCTTCAAAAAAAAATAAGAAGAAGAAGAATTGATGCTGATGGATACCCTATAATACGGGGTGCTGCATCAATGCAACAGAAGTGAATGAAATTTCTTTTCGTGTTTCTTATTGCAATATTTGTTGAATTCATTGGGATCACGTGAACCTTTTTTTTGTACTGTCAGTATGGTCACTAAAACATTAGACCTGCATTGACCTTCTGGCGGATCTGTCAGGAAAACAAATATTATTGTGGTCAAAATTGATTTGTATTCTTGGTGGTACCTGTGTATATCTGGATCGTGAGCCTTTTCCCCTTTACAGTGCAGGTCGATTGACGAAAAAGAAATTTCTCACTTGATTTTGTCGGGGAAATTTATCGTGATTGCTTTGGTTGACCAGTACAAATTGAGGTATAATCTTCTGTAGTATCTTCTGAATTTCTTACCAGATCTACTTCATCTTAAAACTCACACTATAATGCTTGTGCATTCCCTCTTCTCTTCATCTTGTTTGCACATATATTGTTTCCTAGATTTGGGAACCTGTGCTATTTATTAGGTGGCTTAAACTAAAGGCCTAACTTATTTTGTAAGTAACTAACCTTTTGCATTGCAACCATAGCAATTAACAGTTCATGGTAAAATTTCATGTCAGCCAGACTTGGGTGGATGATGTTATTTTATCAAGCTTGAATGACAGCAACTCAAGCTACACCGGTGAGTGGCAGTGATTTTTTTTTTCTTATGTATTCTTTCCCATGATAAAATACAAAATAGACTTGCAGTTGCGGTAGTACTTTATAATGAAAAAAAGATGGTCTGAGACTCACAGATCTTGTCAAATGCGTGATGATGTAGTTTTCTACATGGCTTTGCAATTCTTACTTTTCATATCACATGGTATAGGGTGTGCGCAAATTGATTTAGCTCATTCAAGTCCTTTTTGAGGTTGCTATTACGTTTTTTGTTCCTAAAGCAATTTAGGATGGTTTTCCGTACTAATCATGAATTTTCAATGCCTCTTGATCTGTAAAGTTTATGATTATGGTTGAGTTTATAACAGATGGATGGCTATGAAATACAAACTATATTGGGATTTTTTACTTTCTGAATATTCATTTGCTTATGTCCTACTTTTTCCTGAAAAGAAAAATGTTGGGAGGCTTCTTCTTTGTGTTTTCTTTACACATGACAATTTGGTTAGGCAAGGATCTTTTGGTTTGTCAGGTCATTATGTTGTCATATGCGGTTATGATGCTGGTGCAGATGAATTTGAGATTCGAGATCCTGCCAGTTCTAGGTATTGTCTTTATTTCCTTTTTATATTTCTAATGAACTCCCTGGTCCTGTATCTCCTCATATATAGGAAACTTTTGTGGGGTCAGAAACATTGGTTTTGTCCATTATTTTCATTTCATCTAGATCATGATGCCATACAAACTCATTGGAAGTACTTGCCAATTGGGAATACTTCAAAACGTGTTTTCCAACCTGCTAGTGTTGGCATATCAGAAAACTGTCACTCAGACCAGGATACAACTGTACAAGTATCCAATATTGGTACGTTTATTTTCCGAACTTGCCATAGATTACCCCAAAGTTTCAAAAGTGTCACTCATGTTCAGGTATGCCATAAATCGTTTCTCAGATAAGGGGTCAAAATTGTTGTGATCATGCAAGAATAATGAATATTTGCTCCAAAATCCAGTAGAGTACTGTGATGTGGGAATTTTGTTGATGATCCACAAACCCATGATGCATGTTTAAGATTCACCTTACTGTGAGTGCACTCCATTCCCTATGAAATCCATCTCTTAAGGTTTACCCTAAGCCACTTTTGGTGTTTGGTTTAGTTTATTAATTGTCAATAGAAGGGAAACAGCTGTGTCATAGACTTCCTTGTCAATAAAAGTAGACCATGCTATTAGAAATCTAAGAAAATGCTATACTAATCACAATTCGGTTATTCAGTATCCAACTTTTTATTTAACGCTATCAAATCTGATTGCTATGAGCACAGTGATGGATCCTATGACTATTTGCTTATTCTATTAAATGGTAAATGGACTGACTTTCAGAAAAAAATTTGCATTTTTATTACATGTTTTGGAAATGTTTCCTTTGGACGATCGAACTTTATAGGCTAGCAATTTTTCATTTGCAAATTGAGTTTTTACCTTGTAGTAGAAGAATGAAGTGGGAAAAACTGCAGGAAAGGTATGAGGATATCATCAAAATGTCTAGAAGAAGCACGCAAATCCTTTGGTACTGATGAAGATCTTCTCCTGGTAAGCTAATCCATTAAATTTTTGCTTGCATTGTGTATTGTATCAGAATATGCCAACCTTCTTGAGAGATGAGGCTATTACCTAATCATTAAAGTAATGGCCGCAGCAATTGAAATTCTTGCCCTTAGCTTTTCTGCATGAAGTGGACATAATCAAGCCAACATCCTATTATCTTCTTTAATTGCATGCCAGAAAAATTTTTTAATTCTTTAATATGGTCATGAAACTTTTAAGTTGACAGAGCGCACCCGCCACAAAAACTAGGATGTGTGTATGAGGTGAATTGAGCCTTTTAAGACTTCTATAATTCTCCATTTCTCCTTCATCTCCGTCAACATCTTAGCTTAATGACGCTATTAATTGCTAAACAATTTTCAAAAAGTTCAACTCGACATTGATTTATGTTGCATTCATCATCTGATTTGTTGGAGTTAAATGTGGAGACAGTAGTCGGAGGAATGAGATGAAATAACTTCTTGCCTTGATTACTACCCATCATCAGCTCTTCAAATTCTAACCTTTTGGTTTTAACTTATTCATGCAGATATCTCTGGAGAAGTGATGAGCAGAACAGCTTCTTAGTGCAGCTTTCTCCATATGACAATGTTTCTCTCTAACATGGTACCACAATCTAGCAAAGCTGGTTTGCTAGATTTGCATGTTTCATTATAATTGTGCAGAATATGTATGTAAAGGTATTGACAGTCTGGTTTCAATGGCATGTATTTGCTGGTAAATAGTTTTCCAAGCATGTAAATTTTGTATATTATCAATATTACATAAAAAAGTTCAAATTTATTAATGTCAAATCATCCTATCAAGGTTTGCTCTATTAGATCCTGTGGTGTTGTTCATTTCGCTTCTTTGTCGATGCATTTTTTACGTTCCATAACTTTTTCTTTGTTTTGTACAGGCAAGATTGAAGTAAAATAAGTATTGAAAGGATGTTTTTTAGTTTACTGTAAGACATCGGCTTCTTTTTTTAGCTCGGTGGAAATAAAACGTTTTTCCCTAGTATTCTTTCCAATAGAAATAGAGAACGAAGTAACTAGAAAGGTTTTTAAATCTCACTCGTCTAGAGGCAGACATTCAACTATTCAGCTATTAGCCGGGTTCGGGTGGGTCCTGAGTGTATGAACAGGTCTATTTCTGGGCGAAAGGATTACGAATCTGTAGTTTCTGAATTCTCAAAAAGTTGAAATGGGCAGTGGCCATGTGAACTTAATGCTAAGGACAAGTTTCGATTTAGTTCCTGAATTTGCTTGTGAGATATTAAATGTAGGTTCTAAATAGTCAAAGCCCAGTCCAGAAACTGGAAGCAATTTTGGTGGGGACTTGAACTGTGAAATGCATGAATGTCTTAAATTTATGGGGTTGATAGTAGTAAGTAGCAACAACTCTGAGCCCGTGAAAGGCTTAAATGCTTCATTTGCACATATCTGCAACTGGCAAGTTTTGGGTCAGTGTCTTAAGAGTTGCACATGTCCTATACTCTGGAGGTCTTTTAGCATATTAAGTCAGTAATCAAATCTGTTTTCTTTAGCTCAAAGATCCAACCTTTTACTATATTACATTTCTAGATAAATTTTTACATATGTTCAAAATCTGCATGAGCATGAAAATACGGGTGATTTTTACCTGTAAGATTAAAGTTTCAAAATCTACATTAGTTACTGAAAATGTTTTACATGAATACCGTTATCAACCCGGATGTGAAAACATGGGTAAATTTTACCTGATCTTATAGGTTCAAAATCTATGGTCTCTACTGTTGGACAAGTACCATTATCGGGACGAGTATAAAACAGAAACACATGCAAAATGCAAAGTAACAAGATTAAAGATTCTTGTATTATTGATCTTATTGGTCATTAGATGATGGGAGACTACAAAATTAATCTTATCAGACAGTGAGTGCCCGTATGTTCTTAGATAGATCTTACTTTATAATTTGCAGAAGAGATTAGTGAAGAGGGTGATGGTGGTGACATGGCAAAGACATGGAAGAGGGCATCAAGTCAAAAGCGTTCTTACAAAGAAGCGAAATCAGTGGAAGACAAGTTCCAAGAATCTCCTTAAACAAGGCATTTTTATTTTTATATATCCGACACACTAACTTGTTTTTCTCATACAATGTCTCTCCATACACACATCCCATACCCTATACTTAGGATGAATGAATCATACCTTAGTAATTGCATCATTATTTGTCGCCATCTTGCTTTTCCTTCTTATTACATTATTTTTCTAGCACTTTCTTCCTTCCCAAACACAATAAAATTTTGTTTTTCTAATTTTTAATATGGATTTAATTGAAACTAGAGGTTTTATTATATTATATAATAATATAAAGCAGGAAATGGATTCTTTTTGCTATTATATTGACATGAAAGGAACAATTTTTAATATTGAAAGCGTTTCTTTTTAGGTCACTTTTATATGGAGCATTAATCTAGAAATCTCAAGTGGCCATATTACTGTGTTGTCAAAAAATTTCTGCGAAAGGGTAATTATTGGTATTAGAATTAATTTTTGTACAATAACATAAAATTAAGGTCATAGCTAAAATTGTTATTAAAAAATTATTGCTATTAGTATTAATTGATATTATGAGTTTGTTAACTATTGAACGTATAATAGTTTGCTAAGGCTTCGTTTATTCCTAAAAAATAACTTGCAAAAAAATATTTAATATAATTTTGTATTGTTTGGAACAATTAAAGAAAATAAGTCGTTTATCAATGGAAAATAAGTTAGCAATTAAGGAAAATGAATTACTTTTATTTACAGGAAAAACATTTTCGTAACTTATTTCATAATTCAAAACTAGTCATTTTAGTTCATCAAGAAACACCCCACCTGTTGAAGAGATGCAATTGTAATCTTACAGTCTCTTTGCAAGTATGAAAAAATATGTTGAGTGACTTTTTTTTCCAAAGAAACATTTAAAATAATTTATTGATAGGTCCATAGCATTTAAAATATATTTTACATCATATTTTTTACAACATGATTATTTTAAAATAACCATTAATTTATTTTAACAACATATTTTGTAAGATATGTTAAAGCTCATTCCATTATATTTATATATATATATATATATATAAAATCACATGATGCATGATTTGGAAGCACATAACTAAATGTCACAAAAGGATGAGACATTGAGGTGCAATTCTCCCATATTATGCAATTTTGTCTGATTTTTTAGATTGAGGGCTACATGCATGCAATGTAGGTTAGGCTTCTCTCTTGTTTGTCTTTTGTACACTCTTGTTCTTCGTTTCCCTCTAATGGGAAAATTTTCTATTGATCATGCATGTTCTTTGTGTATGGTCCAAAATCAAATCACATGTCACTAATTTAATTTTAGATTTGTCAATCACATGGGATAACTAAACAATAATTTGGATTAATTACTGGGTGTTTTGGATAACTAAATATGTGATTTTTGCATAAATCCAAGTTGAATTTTTCCCTTTCCACAATTATTCAATAGTAAAAAAAAGAAGGAAAATATAAATGATATAATAAGCAAAACATGAAATTATCCTTCAGATACAATCTTAAACCCTAAATATCAAACTCTTATCCTTCTCAAATGTCAAAAAAAGATGCACTTGTCTCAAAATTTTGACCATTGACTACCTCATTTAGGACCATTGGTCTCATGTGACCCTCTTGTAGGACAAACACAAAGGTAGTCTAAACTACACATATCTCAAATCTAAAATCCAATGGTATCCTATGCATGTGTTAGTGTGGGACCTTCAATCAATCTTCCCAAAAATTTCAGATTTGGTGGCAAAATCTCAAAGACAAAATTGTTGCTAAGGTAAGAATTACTATAAGATCACTTGTCCTTCCTCTGAACATGTAAAATCAATCGAATAAAACCAACTAATATTGGATTTGACATTACATGACGTGGATAAATTTCTCTTTTTTCTTTTTTACTTCATTTAAATCTCATCCACTAATTAAAAATTTTTACCAATTTGAAAAGGCTATATTTCAAATTAGCCTCCAATGCGCAAAAGAGTGTATTTTTTTTATCTATTGAATTTTAATTTAATTAATAAAAGAATTCCTCTTAAAACTAATTAATAAGAAAAAATAAATTAAATTGTGTATATGTGGCCCTATGAATGAAAAGGAGACCTAGGAAGGGGAGAAAAGAAAAGAAAAGGTGAATTGGTTGGGCAGTGGAAGGTGACCTAACCAAATTTTTGGCAGTGTAGAGAAGTGCAATGGAAAGTAAATTGAGACCTACCCAATTTTTATGCGAGGTCCCTATCACTTTCGATTTGCCCCCTCCCTCGTAACATCACTATGTCTTTTACAAATTTATTTTAAATTCTAAAATGTTTTCTTTATAACATAATATAAATTACAATTTCTGAAATTACAAAATTTCATTGCATTTACATTTTAAAATGTTATATATAGAAATATTTTAATTATATTTTGGGTAAAATTGTTAGCATTAATGTAATTTATTTAAAATAATCACTGATAAAATGAAATTGAGTTTGAAGATGATACAAGTGGAAAGCCTTGGGATGGAAACCTGTTCCGCTCAGATTGTCAGTACAACCAAATATCAAACTCCCTATATTGATTAAATTAATATTTTCAAGTTGACCTTATGAAATCAGGTGTGGGCAGTAACTCAACGTGGATTCAATTATTTACCTGGAAAAAAAAAAATATTCAATATAGGTTTGATTTTTAAATTCCTAGTAATAATATATTAATTCTCTTTAAACCCAAATCACCATCAAAACACAACCATTTTCTTCACAGGGTGGTTGATGGTGGGGATGATAATGGTATGATTTAATCTCCAAAATTCAAACTTCACTCTATATATATGATTGGCATGCCTATTATTTTTTTCCGAAAAATGTTTAAAATGCCTATTATTTATATTTTAGTTGAATGATTATTATTATCAAATATTTTATAATTAATGCATTTAAAATCTCAAAAAATAGAATTGATTATTGAAAATTTAAAAAAAGAATATACATATCACGACCCAAAACCGTGGGCCGGAACGGCACTAGGACCTAGGTAAGCTTAAGGCACCCGAGGCCCGTAGTAAGCCTAAACTATCACAAACCATTCCTATTATCATTTGACTATCGGAATAGGAAATCCATATTATGACATTTTTTTTTTTATAAAACTATCAGAGTTAATAGTTCTGACCCAGCATTAATATTAAGTACTATTCGCAGCTCGGGCCCATATCCATATAATAAAAATATTTTCTCATACAAATATTTATTTGTCATAA